>JAUOBX010461645.1:0-10341 GCA_032360705.1 Eupentacta quinquesemita
GAACAATCATATCTTTAAGGTATGCCGGTGCTTGATTTGTGATAGCCTTGAATGTCAAAACACCAATCTTGAAAAGTCATTGCCTGTGTTGATAGTTGAGGAGATATTTTCATTGGGAAGGTGTCACTCGGTTAGGCGTTATCGGGTAGGCCAACCAATTTATTGGGTAAATCAGAGCGTGAAATGGAATAAGTCGAAACGTATAGCTCCCTGCTTCTATATACCTATGTATACAATGCTCATATTTGACCGTTATGATTTTCCATGATAATGTGAAGTTATAGTCTATCGTGATCTACTGACTGCGTTCATATATATGATAAGCTATATATCTACCCGATAATCTCTGTTTGCCGGTCCGACTGTACACAGTGCACCGAACCACATGTTCGCATCAGGGCGCTATAATATTATTTGTTATTGGCACTCACAACAGCGTGCCCTCACCAGTACCCCGCTAGCCTGAGATGAGCACACCCGGTCCGACACAGTCGATTCTCATGTAGGGCCGATATTGACTACCAGGTGAATGATACTAGTGAAACCTGACACCATTACTAACAAGTGTAATACATCTTGTTCAGGTCTCATTGACCGCACACAATGCAGCTGTAACTACTAAAATATGTGAATGAGTCAATGAAGAGTCCCATTCATATACTATAACATTATTGAACCAGTCCGCGGTTATCGATACGCGTGCTCACAGCGGCTAAGTTTTGGAATCAGAAGGAGTAATCAACTCGAACTTATTGTTACGATGTATTCCTAAACGGTCATACTTCAATATTTCCTATCAAATTTACTAAACCTTCGACTACCGTATGTAATTGTTATCAATAGTGTAGGAATAATTGCCATGTTTGTGCTAGATTGCTAGAAGGAAGCATACACTATATTCACATCAGTGACGTGACTCATATATTTTCCAGGCAGTTTGGCTATGATGAAAAACTGAGGCGTCTGAGCCTAACTTCGATGAAGCTGAGAAGGATTGAGTGCGATTTCATACATAATACCATAGGCGGGGTTTCTTCCTTTACTTCTTTCTTATACTCGTCATTAGTCATTACCGATAGGTGTCATCGAGCTTTTTTTTTATGGATGTGGTAGGTTGAAATTCAGTGTGTTTTCAGATTGATTAACTGATCAATGAGCTGAACATCCTTCCTGAATGTGTTCCTCATCTAACATTATTAATACAGGGAAAGTTGTGTAGGCCTCTGCGTTGAATTGTTGAGTCACCTATGAGGTTGTATTCCCACTCACTGATACAAATTGAACTACACTAAACTCAACTATACCGAATAGTTATATATTTTGGTATATGAAAGTCAGTATAAGACTCACTTCAATGTAGATCTGACTTTCGACGGATTTGTACCTGGTGATGCAATTTCTTGCATAACTTATTTAATCGTCATGGTCCCGGAACTATCTGTTATATGATGTCCACAGCTCCTGAAACGCAGCCGTGGTTTGTCCGAATATCTCGCTCGGCTGACTTCATTGTTGCGTTGGTAATGGTGCGTTGTATATTATGTGTGGGACTGATAAGTGAATATAGCAGTGATGGTTTCAAAACCATGGGGTATACGTCTAACAATAATTTTAGGTCTACTATGTTATTTCAACACAACACCTTTCATTTTGGTATAATTCAGTGTTACGTTCTTATAGGTTGTACATCTAGTTAATATGCAAAATAACGCTTATTCCCGAGTCCGATATCTGGGACTGTAAGAGACCTGTGGAACTCGAAAAAGCCTCATTGTTTCTGCAACTGCAGCAATCGTATATTGGCTGCTATGTTTCCGGGCGACGGGAAAGTTTGCGTTTCGTACATACCTGACTAGGTCAAATTCACTCATAGTTTGAATCAGTCAGGTAATATTCATTTATTTTTCCGTAGTCCCTATACTGTTCATTCCTTTTCCAAATTATATGAATTAGGTGAACATTAATCATAATTTTTAATGAGCCACAAATAGTTGTTGGCTGATCGAGTTGCCAGTCAAAAGAAAAACTCGGGACGGTGTATGCTATTCTGTTTCTCACAATTCTCGTCCGTCATTTGTGATCACGTGACCCTATACCTAGCGTTGGATATATTTAGCACATATAAGCCAAATTTATATTAGGCTTTCAGGGCAAGGAAGTACGTCCAATGTAATGTATTTGAGAACTGGACGTGTATAGTCGAGTAATTCGAAATTACCTTCATATTGCTCAGCACCAGCCATAGTCAACATTCACCAAGTTTCGTTCAAATATGAGTGCGTCAGGAAAATTGCATGAATTACGCAGATTCGACCTCTGTTCTTCTGGACCAACTATAGTTCTCATCTACCAAATTTCGTTCAAATACAACGACAATATAAAAATCTTCTGAATTATGCAAATTTGACCAATTTTAGGACCAAATATAGACCAAACCAACTACACTTCGGCAGACATGACGTGTACCAAGTTTCAAATTATTCAGACGGAGCGGAGCGTCAGTGAGTTATTGCGCTAACGCCTAACAGTTTCCGACGGCGGCGGAGACGGAGGCAGTCAGCTACACACCCAAAACTATGACTGATCTCATATTCTCACGACGGTTAGGTGAAATTGGTTTCGCAACCAAGTTGTAGAATATACATGAATCCGCCATAGTACCTAACAGCGGTTGCAACGTTGACATTGAAATGATATCACTCATATCGAAATATCAGTGTCTCATACACTCCAAAAAAACCTAGTTAAATACTACCTCAGAAAGAGTCAACTTCGCCAAGTAGCACACTGAAAAATTTATGTCACATATATGCGGGCCAATAACAGGTAAAAATACAGTACTGGTCTTTCATTATGGCCCTAAACTTGGTTCACCTCTTATGACCTTCATGAATCCTTGTTCAATAGTAGACTAGTTGTCTTAGATGATCTCCTACATAGTTCGCGTTACTCCGAACTGATCAACCGTGCCGACCTGAAACTATCTCTATTTTTCAGCCTCCTGCCTGAGCGTTCCTGTCGCTCGCCGGAACCAATATAAATATAATCCACACAATATTATTGTCGCCTGCCGCTTACACGTATTCGCTGCCACGCGACAACATGCATACACCTACTGAGTGGCTGCATATAGTTCATTATATCCCCGCTACGCCGTGTAGCCGCCGCCGTCTTCGCCGCCGCCGCCACCACCACCGCCGCCAGAAACTTTAGGCTTTAGCGCAATAACTTTCAAACGCCTCGTCCGATTAATTCAAAACTTGCTACACATGGGCGCCGTAGTAAAACCACGGATAGGTTCGGAAGTGGGCGTTGCTACATGACTGCTGTCCTCTTTTTTCCTGGTTTTGTGCGGCGAGAAACTTCTCTTCAATGCGCTGTTCTATTCATTCAAAACTTGGCCCATATGTCCACCCCAGTGAAATCTTGAATGAGTCGGCATTGCTACATTACTGCTGCCCTCTATTTTGCCGTTTTGGTGAGAATATTTCAGGTTCATTCGATTCACACGACACTTGGTGTATGTGGCCAATAGCTGGTCCCGAAAACCATGACGGCCATTTCAAGGTCACCCGAGGATATATTTGCGTGATTTATGCGATTTCCCCAACTTTGTCGGAATTGAACGAAATTTGGTGGATGTGGAATATAGGCGGTTCCGGAAAACATGATGGTCATTTCAAGGTCATCAGAGGTCAAATTTGCCTTGCGATTTGCCTAACTTTGTCGAAATTGAATAAAACTTGGTGGATATGGACTTTAGACAATATGGGGGTCATTTCAAGGTCATCTGAGGTCAACCGGACGAGGTTTGTGCATTTTTTCTGATCATAGAAAAGTCATGTTCATAATTATTCCGGGGATATACCCGTGGGCGGTTTACCGCCTGCACATGTCTAGTTAGGACACTGATGTGGCGCCATGCGTATCAACTCACGCCACATTACTTTGATGTATCCCTGTTTCACCCTTTGCAATTATCATTTTTCACTCAAGAGGCTGATCTGTGTATGGTACAACTTCTGCTCTAAGATAGGCCAGCCATCTGATCAACAAACAGGAATGGTATACGCGAGCAGGATGGAATGTCGTGACTTCTTGCTGAAACTTTATTCGTCAAGAACCGAACAAAAACCAAACAAGAGTTACAATATACTATGTTATTATTGACACACTATTATACTCAGTTGTACAGTGTAGTTCAGTTCACTTAAGAGTATTATTTGCAGGAGCATTGAAAGGCAAAGAATAACAAAGTAAGGACTTAGCTATAATTTTAGGAACCTGTATACATATCGTTACGTCCTGTTCTGAATATGCACCAGTTTACATTACCACGGCCCTCGGATTCTATCAGTTAACACAGGGACACCAATTCACACGAGTCATTTTATCATATAACAACTTCCCCAGTAAACATGGGGGTGATATTCAATTTCTGACATGTTTCACATGTGATGAGTTGTTCGGAAATACTTTGGATTACATTATATGATTATGTGAGATTATGAAAGTCAGATAGGCCTACTGATCCACGCGTGCCAACGTACCTCAGGTGATGATTTATTATTCAAGTCCCTTGCATGTTTTACATATGATAAGGTGTTCAGAAATGCTATGGATCACATATTTAAATTATGTAACATTCCAACAGTGTAATATTACATTGTATTTTATTGTATTACCACGGTAACAACTTATAGTAACAACTTATAGTGTTTACGATAATTATATTAGGACTCGTCAATAATGTCATAACAGCTTTGTGTGACGCACTATCACATAGTTGATAGATTCCCATGTTTCTTAGTCATATTGGTTTTGCAGTACCGTTCTCGCTTAGTTTGTTCCTCTCGGTCGTATCTTCATCTCGGTGTAGAGAAGATAATCACTACCAGGTAAATTATACCAATAACCGACATAATCACTGTAATACATCTGGTTCAGGTCACAATGATTACAGGCATTGTACCACCATCCACCGTTATAGTCATCGGCACAGTGATCACTATACCTGTCGTTGTCACGGTCAGGTGTGCTGAAGAACATGTTGTAGTGATATCTCATCGCGTCATATCCTGCAGAAGAAAACAAGGTTAGGCGTACAATTATATGATAACATACTGAGCATTCACTAAATAAATTCGTTCTATAACAAGAATGCTTGAGAGAGTTTACCATGTTATTTTTTGGTTCGCTTATTCTCATTTCAGGTACAACCCAGCTTTTCAACAGAAATTTGATCGACACCTGAGCTGCAATTGGCGAATAATTATTGACTAAAACTGTCTGTTTTCATGAAAACGCAGTGTGACTGTGATATTCTTTAATTGATGAGCTCTTTCTTAATAGCAATGCAAGGATATGCTTCACTCGAAACAGTGGATTGGAAAAAGAACAAGATTGGGCACATGTTGTGCTGTGTGACGTACATCCGACACGAGATTAGGTACTTTCTGATATCAGGTTTTACCTGACAACTTTTATTTGACAGTAATACCTGGTGATTACCAACTGTTCATTATACAGTACCGTATACAAAATCGTTCAACGAATCTGCTGAATTTGGGACAGCAATCACATTTATTGGTTTGACAGATTCCAGATTATAACGTGTATAGTAACTGTGTACTATGTGGATAAGGGAGAGGGGATGATTGCTTAGACATGCAGGGTTTCCCACGTGAAAGTGTGATAACACTTTCCGATTTGAAGAGGAGGGGAGTATCACAATGTGGAGGTGTTCCCTTCGAAGATTTAAAACAGCCAAGATGTGGGCGGACTAGCACATGTAGGTTATTTTATAATGTTTGTGGGATTAGTTCCGATCCCTGTGTGTTTTATTTCAGTTAACTGCATCAACTGTCACATATGGGTCTCCATAATGATGTTGTCCACTTGACCCATGGAACTGGCATGTAACCAGGTAACGGTAGATGACATTTCCATGTTTTACCATTACCAACAATGGTTTTAAAGATAGGGTTAGCTGTCGAGGCTCGTTGGGTTTGTTACGAACGGGTGAGAATTAACAGTGTTGCTCAGGTAGAAGTGAAGATACAGTAGCATAGGTAGCTGCCTTTGTCATTATTATTGGCTGCCAACTGCGTATGTCCTGAGCGAAATCAATACGTATGCATAATACAGAAATGCATAGCATATCAGCAATACACACCAGAGCGTGGTGGCCTGGTTGGCTAATACGTCAAGCGGGCGTAATCCAGAGGTTACGGGTTAGAGTCCACGTTGTATCCCTGGGCAAGGTACTTTATCTTGATTGACTTGCTCTACCCAAGCGTAACCTGAATGGGGACCATGCGAGGTGACTTGTATTGCGTTGTGCTGTATGTGGCTGCACCTCTGGGAAGTCCCCCGGGAGACACGACAAAGTGGCATAACAAATTTGTGTGCCAGGTGCAAACAAGCTAGGATTGTACACTGAATTGTGCGGGCTTGAAAAGTTACAAATGATCAGGGGTAACAATTGTGACAGCGTTTTGAGATGTGGTCCCCACATATGAAGGCGCTATGAAAGTCCAAATGTCCAATTCATCATTTATATTATAACTGCACATTCTTGACAATGTGACCGTTTGTATCTTCAATTTTTCTGCCACTCTCCACATCCACTAACCGTCTAAGGTTTGCACAGAGAGTGCAGACATTGTTATTATAATGTCAATGCTAGAGGCGTCGATGTCTATGTCATTAGACGTACCTGCCATGTCACAGTACAGTTCAATGAGGTATCGTTCGCTTCTCTTGCATTTTGCACATGTCTCAGCGGTAAGCAAATAAGTTATGTCAAATTGAACAGTTCTACTAACAGTGGCAGAGGTGTAAATGTAGTGATTTCTTCCAGAACAGTTACACTAACTGTTGATTGAATTCCTTCAGTGATTAGCTCAGCAGATTTGCCTTTATAAAAAATAAGACGTCAAATTATTGGGCGGCATTTACGACTAGGAAACGTGGAGGGCGGAATAAGTGGTCATCGGTATTCTACCCTCTGTGTCCTGACCATTATAGGCATCTCATGTTAAGAAGAGATTTTGAATTGATACACAGTGAATCGGAGGTTCTTCATTCAGTCAAATATAGCTGGAAATACCATATCACGATTGGCGAGCCTAGTTTCACCTTGTAGTTGCCACAAATGGGACACTCTGCCAATTTTCTACCACATTGACCTCTGACCCCCTCCCGCCTCTACACTAACCTGCTGTTCCGGTGAAATCACCTAGGCCGCTCAATCTGTATTTATTGCTATCTCCGTCGATTCGGAATAAGTCATACTTGGCGTAGTAAGAATCATGGTCACGATTGACCATGTCTATCCGCAATTCGTAATCCTTCTGGTTCGTCAGAAGATGAAGCTTCTCATTTCCAATCCAGAATTCGCCCGACGGCTCACCGAACCCGGTTTCATATGTGTCCCAATTTTGGTTGAAATCTAGTCTCGAGGAACTCTGGTTACGACGTTGTATTACCTGTGAAAATGAACGAGAACTAATATTATTTACTACAATAAATATCAATGAAGGACTACTGTAATTCACACATTATATGCAGATACCACTGTGTGTGATTGTATCGTAACTCTTGGGTTCGAGACCATCAGTTGGCTTCCATAGCCAATCGACAGGACGCACGGATTCCAGTGGAGTCATGTGCCTTCCACTACTTCCAGTTTCGAATAATACATACATACACTCCTTTCTATAAATGTATTTGACATATGAATATACTATAGTTTCAACGAATAAAGAGAAAAGAAGATCATTGTTTTGTTCCTAATTTTCAGCTTCGATCTAAAGAGATGATTAGGAGTGTTTCTTATTTCTGTTTAGTAGGAGCAATGTAAACCAATTCCAGACTTACCGTCCACCCACCGCCATCAATAGTCATATTACAGTTGACAGTTATGTCCCCTCTAGTCCAGCCAGTGGGAGTGATGAGGTAATTCCCATCTGGTGCAGTGTTATTAGATGTCTCGATTTCGAAGCAGTCTCTAAAGGGTTCATCTCTCGTACATATCCGACCGTCTCCCAGGTAGCCATCATTACAGTAGCAGTCTCTGACGCCGTCCTTCAGTCCACAGGTCGCCTCCTGATGACACGACAGCGTCTCACAGGTCAGCACTCCCGATGAGCACGTGCAGCTCTCGGTACAGTCCGCAGATACTACTGTGGAAGGATTCTGTGGATGGAGGAGAAGTAACAACGAAACAATATTACCACAAAGTATATTTTTGGATTGTGATCACAACATGTATGAAATATTTTTTCCCACTCCTCCACCAATACGTAATTCACAAAGTAGACAAAAACATGATTTCACAATGAGGAATAATTTGGAGAGTGTATACTTTTTCATAGTTTACCTGCCAGACACGGGTACCAATCCCATAAAAGTCGGCAAGAGTGCATACCTGGATACAGCACTCTCGTCATCTGCGAACCTTCGTCAGGTCAGAAAATAACAACATAAACAATTACTGCAAAGTACATTCCCGAACGGCGATATATAAAATATGCAGGATTTATGTTCCTCGCTGAAACAGAAGTATTAGACAAAGTGAACAATAACATGATATAATAATAATGAATGATCCGTAGAAGAGTGAACTGCTTAATGGTCAACTAGTCAGATCTTAGCGCACAAAATACGCTATCATGGGGAAAGTACATATTCTATATGTTATCGAGGCCGAGTCAATTTTTCTAGAAGCTTGGATTGTAATCAAATATTATAATAAATGCAGATCATTCCGGTTATTATCCAACCTCGGATGACCGTAAGATGATTTTGCGCAAGCGGGGACAGACGATGACATCTCCAACCACTTTCGACCACACATCCATCACACGCCGTAAAAGAGCTGGAGTGTGCAGCAGATCGAGATCAGCGCGAATGACAAGCCACACCTCACATGTTCCCAATTAGCACCTGGGTGGAGAGAGACGAGCTAGGTAAAGTGCCCTTTCTACAGACACACCGCGGTGGGACTCGAACCTCGAATCTTTGGATCACAAGTCCAGAGCCTTAACTGCTAGGCTACCGCGTCCTATTGTGAGCAATCGGGATGAAGCACCTTGCCCAAGGGTACAACGCAGGCTCGAACCCGTAATCTCTGGATTACTAGCTCAATGCTTAGCCGACTGGACTACCACGCTCCGTTGGTATATAGACAGTTTAATTACCTAAAGTGGATGTTCCCAGTATTCAGTGTTATGTATGATGTCCACTCACCGCAATAACTCCATATCCACTCTTGTAACACCCGCATTCTTCTTGCCTGACACAGTCGGCGCCATCCATCAGGTATCCCACGGGGCAGACACAAGTCTCTGGTGTGTTGGTACAGTCATTCGCGCAGTCTAAGGAGCCGCTAGGATCAGCACATGTAGCGATATATGTATTACAGGCACTGACGGTCTTGTTACGAGGACACCATGTTATAAGTGGCTCTGAAATGAAGAATTATATATAAGTTAGAGTAACATCTCAAGTGGCAGACACAATTTTACAGTGTACCACACGTCATTCTAAATATCATGTTACGAGAACACCAGGTTCACAGGAGACTCTGAGAGAAGAACTATTAAATAGAATATAGGTTAGAGCGACATTCCAAGGGGCAGACACAATTTTATAGTGTTTTCGTACATTCAGTGTTGCAGTGAAATGATCCGCTAGGATCAGGGCAGGTACATGTATATTACGAGTACTGACAATCATGTCACGAGGCCACCAGGGTTATAAGAGACTCTAGAAACGAAGAAAAATATATGATATATACTTTTGGCGACATCTACAATCAATATCGTTATCGCAAAATTGCAGGTTAATATGTTCTTTGTTAACATCGTGATGGTCGTATCAAATTCAGAGCAAACTAAAAAAGACCTGTTATACTTATTATCTGTTGCAAGCTCAGTCATGGGTCAACTGATTAGTATAAATGCAATATCTACGTCGTCAATGATCTGTTGAGATCGCCGGACGTTATCTGAAGAAGAAGAAGAAGAAGAAGAACCATATTACGTACCTAAAGTACCGCCTTGTTGACCTAGACTGACCAGTCTATATTCGCTGAACTCGTCTGTGATAACGAACAGTTTATAGGAGATGATCCCTTGTAGCCCCGATTCAGTTTCAACTTCTATTTGTAGTTCGTAGGTCTTCTGGTTGGTCAGGTAAGCCAGTTTGTCGTTACCCAGCCGATGATCACTGTTGACGAATCCGAAGCCATTTCGGTATTCATCCCATGTTCGATTGAAGGTAATGATTCCTTCAAATCGTCGTTGAATAATCTAAAGAACGTAAAATGAATGCATG
>JAUOBX010461756.1:0-10341 GCA_032360705.1 Eupentacta quinquesemita
AGCACCAGTGAATATGGGTGAAATAGCAAACTGACTACAATATCTCATCTGGCCCTATGGGACCGATGAGATAATAAGGAACCATCTTCCCCGATGAAGTCGTTGCACATTTTTTGAAGAATTTATTGAATATGAACCAAATTGTCTAATCCCAATTTGAAAGTAATATCGCCCGGGTATGACGTGAGCGTTTACCAATTAGTGTGTGTTGAGCAACAACCATGGCGACCTCAGCGCGCCCAGCAACAAAGAAGCCTACACGGCTAAAATGGTCCGTACATTGTCACAACACTGCGTTTGGTCATCGCTCTCAGCGAGAAGGCCAACAATGAGTTTTGAGACTGTCAGGAAAACAGATAAAAATCGCTCGAGTAATTGTTGCGGTCTCGGTCCTAGGCCAAAGCCTAACGTTTGGCGAAACGTTGGGCATATACCTATTCAAATCGGTTACCTATACGGTTATGATCCTCGGTGTTACAGTAAGTTCACGAATGTCGTGGAAATAGAAAGCGTCCGTGAGAGGAAAATGCAACAAGGAGAAGGAATGCTGGGGCGGCAATCGTGCATCAACTAATTAACACTATTATCACACGGTACTATACAATTCCTTCAGTTGGTCAGTTGGAACGGAAGTCCGATTCTGAACATTACACACAAAATAATGAGATACATCAAACATCGAGAGACAAAGAAGCATACTTCATCATATAGCATGATTTTGAAGGTTGTCTGATCATACCTCCCAGTTTTGTAGGCGTTCCTTTGTCTCCAGAGGCCTATTCATGTACCATGCTGGCTAACTCTCAACCATCCATTCATGCACTGATATTGTTCCTATCATGGACACCATATCAGACTAGACCCTGGCGCTGGTTACATTGGATTCTTGGAGAGAACGATTTGGGAGGCTGCTCATTCCATTATGACATCACGTTATCAATTTCAACGTGTTTCATGCCGTTTCCTGTGAGCAACGTTGATAACTAATGTTGGTGATCATCGATATTTTCCCGTAAAATAGTAGGGATTATGTAACCCCATATGTTAATGTCAATGTTCGAAAACTTGATATAGCGCACAATACTGTGTCAAACACACTCAAAGGCGCTGTGAGTCTCACCTACATACCAGGCACGAAGCCTGTATATATACATTTATATCCAATAGTTATTGTGGCAACATGGTTTCCAGACTTTGACCTCTGTTGACCTGTTGTGACCTTTGGCAATTACAAAATAATAGGAATTATGTACCATATATGTACAACGTACATACCGAAAGATGGCATCTGTGTACTTTTGTATTCGAAGGTTACTTCGTATTGGGCCTCTGTTGACCTGATGTGACCTTTGACCTGACCTAAAATTATCCAGGATCATGTACTATATATGTACAGCCTACATACCAAGAATGAAGCCCGTGCACCATTGTATCCAATAGTTGTTTTCAGTGTCTGTTATGTTATGCTATAGATATACCATATATGTATATATATGTATATATATATAAATATATATATGTATACATCTGCGTGTCTGCATAGATTCCTTTCGCATTCGGCAAGGAATCAAAAAGTAAATTCATTCAAACGCGCGACAGAAGATGTTATCAATATCATTAATCCAAGTCGCGAAAATATTTGATCGGAAAGGGATCTAAAAGACTAAAACGAACGTCTGGGATGTTCAGTTCGCTATAAAACATTTGCATGAATGAAAAAATCAAGGTGGGGTTTTACTACCACGTTACCTAAATATCTCAATATCAAACGACAGAACGCATGATTATAATAAATAAGTCGTGCTATGATCAAATCCTAGTACACTGATTCAACTAATTACAGAACTATACTCAGACACTGCCCGAGGGTAAGAAACCTCGCATAACTGAATTGGCGCCGTCGCTTCAAGGCCGCTAATTATTTGCCTTTTCATTTCGTTAATGTTAGTTCCACATGATCTGGAGAGCGGTTGACAAACCCTTGGGAATCGGAGTATAACTTAAAACTGTGTAAGTGGATCACTAATGAATAATGCCCACTACAAAAAATGATGCATCGATGTGTAGTGATTCTGTGCCTCATTTGACAACACAAACCAGCCTGAAATGATTCCCCCGGAAGAAGACACTGATGCCACCTCTACTGGTGTTTGACTTGCACACCATCGATGTGACTGGAGAGCCTATTATATGACACTGTCAGTATGACTTCGCCACACCTCTCGTCATGAGCGTCAATCCTGGGGGAAAGGGGGACACGTCCCATCTGGTAGTCTCCCACCCAACTCTTTTCAAAGTGCATGGGGGTAGGGAATCATCATCGACGTTGTTAATTTCAATTCAATAATTATACGTTTCGTCATTCGTATATTCATCGCTAAATATGTATTGTATTTGTTCATAAATGTTTGAGCATGTTGGCGTACGAGTAGTTACTATAATACTACAGGCAACTGCTGCTCGTACTGATACAGATAGTAATAACGTAAAGTTCTCAAATTGATGGCGCTATGTCATTTTATGACGGAAAGAAAAATATTTCTTCACTAAAGATCCCGCCATCACATGATGTCATGTATGGCGCAGATCGTAGACCACTCATTTCCCTCACGGATTCCCAATAACGCCTGGTTGTTACGAGGCAATGGAAATGAGGCGCCTTGCCCAAGAACACACTGCGAAAGCCAGCCGGCTGAATGGAACTCGGGTTTCCAGTTAGGCCCTACTCTCATTTGTATGCCGGTAAATCGACTCCTGTAAACCTTTCACTATTCAAGGGTCTGAAACCCATGACATTACCATTGGCGTGTTGAATAACTGCCGGTGCTTGGGTTTGAGTTGAACCAAACCCACTTGGATGGATCAACCTCATACTTAGTATGTGTGTTCTCGATGATGAGTACATGTCTACATGATCTATTTTGTTTTGGGGTCCGGTCAGAGGTCCTCTGGTTTCGACGTGGTCACAGTCTGAAAATCTTGTTTGCGCGATGAGTCCAGAATGCCTCGTTCGACCAGGCTGGAATTCGGTACGTAGCTTTGTCAGAGGGAGTACAGGAACCCTATTGGTCATGGTGTAGACATGGAACATTTGAAAAGGGCATCCCCGAACTTACTTCTGAAACTTTTATGCGATCGCAAAACTCATGTCAATAACCCACAGGACAGTCTGGAGGGACTCTCCAGCCATCAGGAATGATGTGGTTTTTATTTAATCGGCCGGTTGGAAATAGTTTATCCCTCCTCCAAAGTTTACAATATCGTCATTTTTATTGACGGAATTTCAGTGTAAGCAATATTTGCTGGTTATCCGTACTTCCGAGCTCTCAGTTCGGTCGAGTACACCCATTATTTCCCAGTTATACTAATATTTGCGCCAGCTGACTTAGTGAGTCATATAGCGCAGCAATTTGAAAATGATTCAGACAATACAACGATTGATCTTACTCACTCCCTCTTGAGTTAGATGACACCAGGCTTGTGTACGTCTGCACTCTGCACACTTCAACGGAATGTACTAAATAGCCTGTTAGTACTCGTTTCAGGATTTGTGTTATTTATTGTATTTGTGGAACATGGAACAGTGTGCCGTATAGCACACGTGTGCTTCATGCAATTTTGGACTCACAGTATACCAGTAAGAAGTTACACTGGCTCCGTGACTACAGAGAAGTAACTCCTAAAGTTGGAACTTATCATTGAAAATAAACGTAGATTGATAAATCGATTAAACTACGTCTATTTTCGAGGCGACATTTCTAGGGCTAAATGTTCGTATTGTTTTGGGATCATCATTGCTATGCGTAAATTGATAAATCCACCAGAAATACTAATTTCAAGGGGGGCAGTCTAAGGCTGATAGATAAGTATTTTTGCGACACGCCACTTTTTCTGTTTGGGGTGCATTATTTTGTTCTCAGTACAGGCCGGTTGCCTGGAGGACAAAATTGCAGACTTGTAGTTCCCCCCGCTCAGAATCCTCAGGTTCAGCGGGACAGATTTTTGAAGTCATTCGGGTGGGGCAAGGCAATATTTGGAATAATTTCAACATGCCAAATTCAACCTCACTTGGATAGAAAGAGCTCATACTGACCATGTGTGTTCGTTATGATGAGTACATGCGCCTATTGTTTTGGGGACAGGTCAGAGGTCATCTGAGGCCAACAGATGTCAAGGTGTTAGAATATCTTAATAGGATAAGTTCAGAATGCTTCATCCGATCTGGGTAGAATTCAGTAAATGGCATTGTTATAGAGAATTCAATGACCCTATCGATTTTAATAATGTTCGGGATCATTGGTCAAAGAAAACATGACATTTTGAAGGAAAAACACATACTCTGGCCAAGTTTGGCTTGGTTAAACCGACCTAGACCCCACTTTGATAGATAGCGCCTTCCCAGTATGTGTGTTCCTCTCGATGAGTTCATAATGTCATCAAAATAGTCATGGGATCACCAAGCCTCTTATTTCAGCGAGGTCACACTTTGCCGTGGGATTGCGCAGACAAGCACAACCGTAATGCGTGCTGCGTGATTGGGGTCATAGCGTGGTTGTATTATATTACAACCACACTTGATGAATATGTGTCGAGCAGAACTCGAAACGAGAAATGTGCGTCATGAGGCCCTCGAGGATAATATTCTGTCGCAAAATTATCAGACTAATTCATAACATGGTAACATATTTTAAACCTCCTTGGATATTGTCCAGGGTCCGTGAAATTAATGTCATAAAACCAAAATCCAAGTAGCCTTGATGGTTCTTTGCTGCTGGGAATATTTTCATCAGTTTTTAATTAAATTCAAGTGGTAACGTCGGGAAAAGGCGGGCATTGGCAAGAACGGATAAGCAAATGCCTGATGAGTTACATATGTCGACGAACAATTGGTATGGCGTATAAATTTATAGTGCTACAATCAATGAATAATATTTTAAAAACATCCCGATGGAATAGTGGTCACTGACACACGAACACAAACGTCTAAAAAGTACAATGTATGAATTCGACCTCTATATAATTTATCAGTTAAAACGGGAAAATGTTGACCTTTGACATGTTCATGAGCTTGCCATGGGAAACCTATAAATCAAGTATCAGCCTCATCCAGCTAGACCCGGTTTTAAGTATTAATTGCAAAATTAGCCAAAACACATTTTCTTCTTCGGTCCAATATTTGTTGACTTCTCCTATCGTGAGAAACAGTAATGGATTGGCCATGGCAGTAACAATAAAATTGTAAAGTGCAAGTTAGTATAAATTCATCAGTTTAGATTCTGTCCAAAACACTAGTTAAAATTGTTACTAACAATTCTAGCAGTAATTTATATATTTTCACGATGAATTGTGACTGTTGATTGCTATCCCAAACTACCCTCTCCATCAACAGGACGATGGGTATGTACAAAATGATATATTGATGAAAATTAAGTTGATGCAATTTCATGACCTTTTCACTTTTTCCGCACCAGCAGGTAACACTCTACATACCGCCTATTAGCATCATATGTACGAATGTTGTTCTTCTGAATCATCACCCTTGATCCCAGAGTGAAGTATCATAGTATGGCTCCCGTTTCAAGATTTGCGGATGGTGCTGATATTTAGTAGAATGTTAGCTGTTTCGATCAACATCTGAGTACAATTTCAGGCATCAAATCATATATTGAGTCGATCAGTACTGGAATTGTGTACTCTCCAATACAATGGACCGTTATTTCGAGTTCTTCCCCAAATAACACCAAATAACAATATATCCATGCCTTTTCATTAGATAGTTTACTTGTGGATACTCGATAAACGATCACAAAGCTCTTGGTTGACACGGGTATATTGAGCAAAAAAATGTTTGGAGCCAAACATTATTTCCTATGCATCACCTCTTTCCGCATTTACATGCCTACTACTGTGTTGCTATGTATTGCAAACCTAAATAAATTAAGTGCTTTAAATTACCTTCCTGTTACATAGACACATGGCCATGAGGGAGTCTGTGGCAATGAATAAGCTGATAAGTTGGCTAATGCGGGTTCAGAGGCGGGGACCTGAGCCTTTTATTCCATGTCCCATATGCTAGTTGTGTGAATGAGATCAAGTAATGGTCCATGAAACGTTCGGGGCATCATGTCTGAACAGAGGGGACTATGAAGGACGAAGGAATATGTAGGTGGCGCCTCAGCTCTCCAAAGCAGAAAGCGTCTCTGCCCTGGCAGACTTTAGTTCAACATGTTATTACAGGTCCTCACGGACATTGTAATCTTCAGAAACACCAGAAAACCATAGGTCAAGTAAAGACCTACCCGAAATGTGGGGAAGAAGAGGAGACCACTGATCATTATGAGGGAAAGCAATTTATTCTACCGAGGTATTCGGAATGAATAGTTGAATGTTACAACAACCACAAATCGGAATGTGGTAGAGTTTTCTGATATCAACAAACTGGTTTCATACTGGACGTCTCACAGAGTATGACCTGTGGGAACTTTCAGCTGTGGCGGTGTTGTTTGCAATGGGTCTACTGTCCATGTCTGACACCGAAAAATATGATATTTGAAATATAAAAAATATCATATCTTGTATGGTTTACATGATTTAGTCATCTGCATTATTCATTCGTGTACAGATTGAATTGATAGACATAATTCTCCTGAATAGGTTAGACCTCTTGTAGGCCTAATATTGAGCCTGAAATCTTCTTGCCATTGTCTCAGAATGTTCTTGTTTCGTGGATGCATCAGTCGTCGATAAAAACGGAAATGCTGGTCATTTTTTCTTCCGGTGGTGCTGTTTAGAATTATTAGGGCGATCTTTACAGTTTTCAGAATGATTATCCAAGTAAGAGGCATTGGTTTTGTTAATTCCTTGACATTCATTATATGTATTCACTATTTGTCGACAACAAATTATTAGAAAATATATGAAACTCACGACAGGAGCATAGTGCATATGTAAATATTTGTATGTTGTCCCATATACCTTGACTAGCTAGCCTATCGACCGTTACAGGTTGGGCAATTGTTCGGCTATTGGGTAGTTTTGCTGAATACGAATGCAGATAGGTGCTCTACACGCATATTTCCAGAGATAATGACAAAAATCATTTATTTTTAATTATGTTATAAGTTACAAAACATGATCCAATATAAGCGCCAACATGCAGGCTCAGGTTGCCTGGCGCTTGTACGAAATATTGAACTAAGTCTCCAAAATTTTGTTTACACTACTAACCCAGAATACTATAGCAGCACCTTAGTACGTACTGGTCACCATCACCTCCTAGTAAGGTACGTTCGGAACATCAATATCGTAAGATGACACGCTATTAGAGCGACTCATTCTAAGCAGATTCGCTCTCACCATCGAATCAAGCAAGTCACATGATTACATGCCACTTGACTATACAAGAAATTGTGTTACTTAATTGGATAACATCAAACTATTGTATGTAGCTGCGTTAGCGAAGCAGGTTGTTCCGATCTGGTCTTGTAAATTCCATGCCAAATGGCGACCACTAAAAAAATATTGGTCACTTGGTTGGCCTCTGAAGCTCTGCTAGCCCGGTTAATATTCGCTTTTCATGCCAGCATCGGGGTTTATTTAGTGAGAGACAATTATTTTAATTTTCTGAATATATTTGCGCTACTTATGCTGGCGGAATACGTCCTGACAATATGGAAGACCGAGAAGGGAGAATGGAAATGGTAAGACCTATCATTATTATCCAATAATAATATAATTATTTTATCTTTGATAACAAGAATGCTATATTAGTATTAGGCCTACGACAAATAATTGATATTCTATTTGATCGTTTGATTTCATTGACTGTAAATGTTATATGTTCCAACCTATAGCTAACCCATATATCAACGATTATATGATTGGATATGGTGTGGGAAAATACTCTTCAGGACCGAGAAACCCGAACTGTAATATTTCGCTTTGTAACTTAATGGTTGTTGGCTGAGCTGTCACTGCAGTTAATGATGGATACGACCGCATAATTAAATATAATTATTAATAACAACATTGCAGTTGTGACTTCCTTCACTGTTATTTAGAGCCCCAAGTATAGCTAACATAATTAGGTGATCATCCTCGGTTTTCAATGATCTATTTGAAACCAGTTGGCTCATATTACATCCTAATCGATTTACTTATTGCTATCTTGTTCAGTTGCTAGCTTCGAACCCCGAAAAACGCACGAAATGGTGAGAAGGCGCACAATTTCTCGAAGGTGGTAACTCAACTCAAATTCGATAGCGGTTATATCAAGATCAATGATAACTAGTCATGGTATATAGAAACAATTTGTGAACTCCTCTCCAAATTCATTCCGACCAATATGTCGGTGGAAGTGTGTATGTAATGACACATCTGGAACAAATTACCTCAATTTCCCCTAGGATGACTGTGGCCCACTCTGGAAGTATGAGTACCTAATACGATATCAGTGACCATATTCCGTAACCGAAATTGGTAACCCCTTCTTCAGTCGACTCGTGTGACTACGGGTTTTCCCCGACATTGAATCGATAACAAACATGTTTTTGGTAACAGCGTTACTCCTTGACGAAAATCAAACGTTCGAATCACATCCTCCGCCTATCCCGCGAGGCGGCGAGAGGATGCTGAGTATGGAACCGAGTGGCCGGGATCTCGCCTACCCGCCAGCGGGGTTCATTTCCGTTGCGCCTGGTAGGGTTTATAGGGTCACGTCGGCATGCAGGCCTGCTACGCTCATTGATTGGTACTTCGAAACGGGTCTGACGCCGGGTCGTAGAGGAACCCCGGGCTGCCATTTGCCTTAGTAATATGCCTGAATCCATCGGGTTGTAACGTTCGAACTCAGGTCAGTACATGTCGGTCCAGTCGCTCGTGGGCGATCTTCTGGGCCTTGTGGCTCCCGATTGCACTGCCTCGGAGGTTCCGAGCACGGGCGCTGGGCGACTCAGCGCAACTCAGTACAATCTACCGGAGACGTTACCACCAACAGAGGTGCAGCTGCAACATTCTCTCCTTGCCCATCTTCGAACCCGTGACTGGATTCTTGCAGAGCATGTGATTGGACTCCAGTGATTATGGGTGGACAGAAGGGCCGCATGGGTATGAGCCAGTTCCAACGTTGAACCCCATGGCTCTCGAGGAGCTGCTTCGATTCACAGGTTGCAAATGTGATGGTGATGGTGATGGTAGCGGAGTAGAGTCCAAAGATGATTCCGACGTTGAGTCCTAATCCATTGATTATGGTAGAGCAGTGTCCACACATGTGCTTATGTAACTGATGTATTGATATTCAGCTAGTAATATGTTCACATAGCCTACACAAGGCTGATAGGCAGAACAAGTTATTTGAACGTTTTACGCTCGTCAAGGAGTAATGCTGAACATTGCAAAACTAATCAATCGATACAGTGTTGGGGGAACCCCCGGTTGGACTCTCACAGGAGTCGAGTGAAAGAGGGGTTACCAATTTCAGTCACGATTCATGGTCACTGATATCGTTTCATGTTGGAGGTTGCCACGGGTCCCCCTAGAGGAGTTGAGGTAAAATATTTTCAGATGTGTCATTAGACACCTATACCAACAGAATGATAATCCAAAATGAATTTGGTAAGGAACTAATCCACATATTTTTCTATATACCCTGACTATAATCCATATGAGAGACTGTACACTGAGTCTACCGCAGATCCTGATATGTTCTTGCGGTAACAGGGAGTACTGTTTTATCATCACCAACAGGAGATTCTTGATGACTCTTGTTGAAAGGTGAATATTACCATCAGCAACATGCCAATGTGCCGAAGACCCTCTCCAATATTCGCTCTATCATACGTTCTTTCAGTCATGAGAGGTTATCGTCTGGACAATTGTAGATCATTGAACACGAGTGATGCGTCGTTTCAAGCGTCTCCTGGGGAGTATGGATTTTGTTATTGATAGCAGGAGATTTGCAGTGACCTCTCGTTGGAGGGTTTGCTTCTCGATACAGTGTTTATAAGGGGTCCTGTCTGCCTAATTGCACTGTATAGGTCGGACACCGGTTATCCGTACTCCGATGTGTCCTCTGGACATAAAACCATAATGCTTATGAGAGTTTCAATGACCCAATGTTCAATTTGTATTCTGTTCTCAATCGATCGAGTCATTTTGAGGATTATCCGTATTATCTGTTTTTGATTCCTTGACGATAGTCTAAGGAATCTATGCCGTCATGACAGTATGTGTGTGTGTGTATATATATGTGTGTATGTAACGTCTGGCTTGTTAACACGATAACTCGACTCCACTTGAATGGATCCAGCTCATACTCGGTATGTGTGTTCCCCATAATGAGTA
>JAUOBX010461867.1:0-10339 GCA_032360705.1 Eupentacta quinquesemita
TCATTCGAACATTTTCGGAAGAACCATTACGTCTTGATCCGATAGGAAAAAGGGGAATGCAAAAGTCAACTAAATAATGCAGAGTTCACTGATCATTAGGAACGATTTCCGTCTTAGAATTCAAGTGTACAAATATTTGTTATTCATCCATCCTATATATTATTGATTCATTTTATTTGCCACAGGCAACTTATCTGAACATTTTTTTGAGAATCATCACGTCGTCATCTACTCGAAAACATGGAACGAAAAAGTGAACTGAATAATACAGAGTTGCCTGTTCATTGAGAACTATTTTCTTCTTAGAAATCAAGTAAACATATATTCATTTTCCAGCGACGTGAGGGCTGTTTTTTAAAGTGTTATTCGTATTTGTAATAATCTAGGGATATGTGGGTAGTTTGGTCCAATGATTTATTCTCAAATGATTAAGCTCACGAATTGTGAACTTGTAAACTGGTGAATTCTGATCAATAGGCACATCGACTCTGTTACGCTACATACATACACATACAAGATATGTTTAGGTAGCCTAGTCATCATTGGGACTCGATCGCATTTCATACCCTAGGCCTATACTTACATCCGTTGTTATTGGCACAAGTTGCAGCTACTGATCCCTCTGAGAGACACGAGGACCTGGGGTGGCCTGCTGTACAGTGGTAACAGTACATTGTCGGTATGTCCAGATTTGCTCCAGTTAGTGACTGATATTCCCGAGAATGATACCTTCTCTCCGTTTGCTCCTTGGCGAGTGTTTGTGTTTTGCAGATTAGTCCAAAGTGCAATATGTCCCAGATGGTAATTTGATAATATTGCCGTCACTATTAATTCAACAAGTGAAAAGTGAAGCCCGGATGGTATTCAATATCTGTATTTAAATCTCGCCAGGCATGCTTCCAATGGTAATATCGCATACACTTCCCGGCGTTTACTTTCGTAGTCCTATTTTCACGACAACGTATATCGAGCAAAGTGATGATGACTTCCGAATGAGATATGATGACCATATGCTTTTATCCTCTTGGAGTCTCCGAAGAGTGTATTTATTCCAGTTATTGATTGGATTATCAACCGGTCGTGCTTTGAACGGGAACAGATATCCCAACTATAAACTTTCTTCAACGATCCGACAGGAAAATGCACCAAAATAATTATGCGCTCACTATAGAATGCAAACACGTAATCGTCAACCGAAGATGAACACTCCACACGATGGCAATTGTTTCCCGCGCGAACCTTCCCGCCAAAATGATTCACACTCACGGCGTCTCGCCTAGTTATGATGTCTCGATAGGTCTGTCGTTGTTTGCTATATCGGCCGAATGCCCGAGAAGACCACCTGTAATCGCATCGAAGCACCAATTATGCGTCTGAATTGAATTGTGTTGCTAAGCAATAACACGGAGGGAGACTCGCGGCATTGGTCCGGCGAGAGCAGCAATTACAGGCGTCGCTAGTGATCATAGATGTTTCTTCATGAATATTCAAGGTCCTCTGTTTCATCAAGATTAACAGACGAATCAGAGCGTTTATTATCAGCAAATGTAATATAAGATCGAATGAAAGCGAATACAGTGAGAGGGGATATGAATATCCAATCGTGCTGCGTGCATCATACCTACTTGATGGGTGACAGTCATTGACCATGGATATGCACCGTCTATAGATAGTGTGACAGTGTACATATGTAACGGTTTTTGTGTGGATCCGTTTTTCTTGCCCTAGGACTAATATCTCTAAATTCTGAATAGGAGGAAGGGTATTGATATCGATGGGACAGTACGTGCAATTACGAAGTGGATCCGGGAAAATGCGCTTCATGAGTGCCAGTGTCATATTAGCAATAATGAAAATAATTGTCCCTCTAGGTTTAACCTCACGCCTCGATTTGTGGCAATTTGTGCCATGGAGTTAGGAGAACGGCTCGTGTGATATATGTTGGGTCGATGAATTATTTCCTCTACGCTTTCTAAAGGATGCAACGCGGACTCGAATCGATAATCTCTGGATTACTAGATTGACGCCATAACCAATTAGGCCACCACGCTCCAAATGACCTTGGCCAGTTATGTTCACATCGTATGCTCCTAACTCAACTATACAATATTTATGGCGATGGTGATGAAGATGTATGGTTATTACTTCCACTGTTTGCAAACAATTATTGCATTCGGTTATAATATTTTCCAGTTGACAGGTTCATCCAATTTAGAGACGGTAAAGAAAGTGCAAACTAATTTAGTTTCACCATCTTATAAAAGCATGAAGTGATGTCATTAAACGAAGAGCCAGTAATTTTCAAATTGTTTACGCCGACGAGGCAACGCTTCTTCCTAATTTGGAGATCATCGCTGGTAAACAACAAATTCGTCTTTCCTTGTGTCCTGACAATATGATGATGACAAGGCGCCTGATGACACGGAACTATAGCGTATAGAGCCATAAATGAACTTTAATTGGATGGCGAGTAAAACCAGACAGAGGAATAACTTGAAAGTGACTGCCTGGGGTGGGGTACTTTTGCGTTGTTAATTGTGGAGATAGTAACGGGGAAAGAATATGGAAAAATCCTAAACTGAGCTATTACCGTATCTTTCATTTCTTTTGAAAATTCGTGGAATGAATAAGATTTTGGAAAGAGGAATTCGATACATTTATATTGGAATATATATTTGCGTAGTTTCTTGTTGATGATTCATAAACTTTGCCAAACCCATGCCCCACTACGCAACTGAATGGAATAATACTGTAACAAATGACTATAATGTACCTGTTATGAAATAGATAACAAACAGTGATTGTTAGTAGCAGTTGGTAGCAGAACAATTGGTTGGATGGAGAAATAAACAATTAAAATCTCTCCGCTAGTTTACATGATGATTTTATTCATATCTATTTTTTTTTTTTTATTTTTTTTTTATAATTAATCTAGGAAGGCTATGGTTTCTTCATTTAAAAGCTTAGGAGAGGCTTATTGATCCTAGTATGCCAGTGATGGGACTCCCGGTTATATATAATATAATTTAAAATACAAACAAGTAACAACATGATGTTACTCGATTTTATGATAATATGTGAGTCTTCAGATCAGGAACTTAACATAATTTTTTTTTTGTGTGTATCAGTAATAGACACCTAAAAGTATTGGTCATCTATATATTAACTCATTAATAAGTCGGAATAAATGAGAGGCATCGTTCTGTTCATTTCAAAGGAAGACAATAACAAATTGCAGAGGCCAGTGAGTACGATAGTATTCTACATTGCATAGTGACGCCATGCACATAAAACCGTTGCTATTTAACAATGTACTGTAAGTCATATGAACCTGTTATTATATGCAGTAACGCCGAAACTGAACTGCATAGGTACATTTATACTTTCACTCAAAAAATGATGTCAGTAAGTGGGCTAAGAACTCCAATAATTCTAAGTAAAATTGAGTATTACGTATACCTAGACTTGTCACCGACACTAACAGTACGTGAAAGCTACATACCCACTGTGAGAATTTCACTTAGCATTAGTGGAGTTCTTATTATTACTTAGTTTATGTTATGTATTTCTTGATTGAGGTTATGTTGCTCGTCAATCTATTGATGTCATCCACATGCGAAGCACAGCACAATATTCATAGTACAGTGGGTTTCGCTCTAAAGTTGTTTCTCCTGTTGTTACTAGCCAAGGTCGCATTCTACTCGCATGTTATTTTACTCATTAGGTATCGTAATAATCATAAGGCTTTTCAATTGGCCCCAATTTGGAAATATTTCGCAAATGAGATAATGATAGAAATCACCAGCGTATTCGGAACAAATGACTAGTCATATTAAATATATGATTGAGACAGAATGGCAATGTCAAGAAGATTTCTAAAAGCATCGTGTTAGACATTTGCTCAATTCAATAGATATATGAATATGAAATTGGAAATAATGAGTGAGGTGTACTTTCTTAAAACCCCACACTGCAATGTGGAAATAATGATAAGAGCTTCTATAATTGAGTAGAGCGATGTGCACTTCTCAGAGCCTGACAAATGCGGTTAATGGGCTGATTTGGTATGCGATTGATAAGTAAAAGTTCGAGAAAATCAACGAATGAAACGAATATTGTTATATAACCCTGTATAAAATCGATTTGTGAGTTACAAATCCAGAAACAGCGTTTTTTTGGGTTGATTAAAATTGAATGACCCTAAATTGCTACTTCATTAGTTGTAATCGTTGATAATATTACCCGAGAGTACATGAATATTTCCTGTTAATACTGATATAATACATCAGAATAAGTGTTTGTTTTCACTACGCCATATAAGACCATATGGATAAGGAAATACGAACGTTCCAAAAGATTCAATGAATGCTCAGTCACTTCGAATAACCTCTAACGACAACTAATGCTTATGTTCCAGACCACATATACATTATACTCCTCGTCTGAGTGCTGTGAAAATTGCCATATTTTTTATTTATCAAGACCAGCCAAAATAATAATCTTTCAGTCAAATCATTGTATCGGTAAAGTTGACTCAGAATGATCCAGATGGAGGTGCATGTGGTAAACATATTTTACGGATGTGAACCCTATAGATACTATATATGTCACGGAGATATAAATGAAGGAATAAAAGTCAGTAGTTCCATGTCACACTTGGAATATGTTCATTGCCCTTCCAACCAAAGAATCGTCTTTTATCACACGTTTTCACTGATTGAAATAATATCGAAACTGGCATGGGAAGTGCCATAAATTAATTTGCTATCTGAAACGAGACCGGAACATTAATTTATTCTGTAAATATTGGTTGAAACATCACTTATAGGTTATTGCAACTTTTATGAGCTAATAACAGCCCACATGCTAATCAATGTGAATATTGACCATGATTGCTTCAAGAAGTTGGGATATTGATTTATTGACTTAATCGGAAACCACCTCTTGAAGTTAAATTACCAACATATATATACCAACATATAAATATGATATTGTTCTATTGACATATGTTTTGCGATCTATATTCACTAGGAAATCTACTTATACAATACAGATACAGTGAGCCGTTCTGAGTTTGTGCTCGCTCATATGCGCATGATGTATCTGAATAACAGTATTGTGTAATCGACAAGAAATGTGCTATAGCAATGCATGATCAATTTATGTGTTTAGCTGCCATCATTTCAATATTCAATGAAGACTAGACTGGGTTCTTCACAATAAAAGTAGCCCACAAGCCAGTTCACAGTTGTGAATATATACGGTAATTTATGCTAATGATATGTTGTCAAAGATCACACGGGATCTCGCAAAGATACAGACTGCATAAACAGTGTACATATTTATAGAGATATCGGCCATTATAGAAACAACAGTTTTATGGAACCGTCCTGCATACAGAAAGTATAGTCGGCACGAGACATCACAAATATTCACCCACACTTATTCGAAATAACATATTCAAGGATTGAGTACATTTTGGGTAATTTCCAACGAGTTATGGCAGGACATAATTATGATTCATTGGAACGAACACTGAGTATGCATATCGCAAACAAATTATGTGGAATAACTTCCTCATAGATCCAGGTAATATTCATATTCATGGGCTGATACATAGTAACTCTTTTCCTGAATCATCATATTTTTATTTTTTTCTAAAAACAATGTCCTCATTCGTGAGGATACGATTTCGGAAAAAAACTGCAGCCCGCATCCGCACTTATGGGATCTCGTCTCTAGCAGATGTGAGCATCCCCATTGGTAACTGAGAACTGGCTTTTAAGAAAATGCATTTCCCGTCAGTGCACATCAGCTGACAAAATAGTTGTTTCCCTACAAGAAGACAAAATCTGAGTCCATATAGCCTATTTATTCAAATATTACTATATATCCCCTGGGCTGAGATCATTGTGGAAACCCCAAACAAAGGGTGATTAGGGGTTCAATCGTACGCACACAGAGAGATAACTCGCAATTAGATGAAACGAAAGACAAATGATACGTCGCTGTTCAGATTTGTACATCCAAGGTTTAGAGAACGTTGATGCGCGCTTGAATCATTCGCCCGGATGATTTAATTGTGAGTGTTCGACAACTGTAATCAAACAGATGAACAACAGACATACAAATAATAATTATGTGACCACCGGTCGCGTGTCATGGATTAACGGAAATCTGGGACAAAATTAGCAGTTTATTCAACGACCTGGGATTTTATCGTATCAGTATTATGGGGACTATAGATGCATTATAGTATTGAAATAATTCAGTGTGAAGGGATCTAACGCAGTTCTAGTCCTTCGATTAAACAATATGAAAGTGTACAATTTATATCTGATTGTTGAAACTTTCATGGTAATAATTCCATTTAAAGTTCATTCTGAAGGTATAAGTATACTTTTCTAGAGGTATTCTAAACTAATTTTGTTCCCCTCTGTATTGAATAAATCTACTCAATAACAGGGTGCTTATTGACAAGTATCGTTCATCAGCACCATCAGCATACCGTCCAATGAACGTAATCAACAATAAAAGGTTAGAATAACTGATAGTAAAATATTCAGTGACAGCGTCAATACTTCAGCATAAGCAGAGTAGGTGATATAGAAACTAGGGAAATTCAGGTCAAATTCTTACAACTAGCTATAATAACCTTCTACTCAAACTTAGTAACTGTTACAGAAACTGAGTAAAAGGTAGATATACTACCCGAATTCAACATTTACGGAGTTTCTTACTCTGGGTAATTCATTTTGTGCATATAGTACGTCTATGTCACGAGAATGTGAATGGTCACTAGCAGTGGCAAAACACAAACACTACAGTAACCATGTTCAGTGTTTTAGGCCACATACTAAATTGCAGGGCGTATATTTTGGCAATTAGTTTTGCTGTTGTTTGACACGTGTTATTGGAATATTGCGGGCCTAATTTGGTATCAGCCATCGCGCCATCAATATATGAGCGACTAATACAATTACGATTTCTTTGAAGTGATCATAGCTATTAACGTACCCACCACAGCGAGTATATTAAACACCGTCCTGCCAATTTATTGATATTATTGCACATTCTATATACATGCTCTGATATGAAAGGACGAATCTATGAACCTCCGCAAAATTGCAGTTTGGATAGAAATGTTCATTCAGAGGAAATCATCTTCGATATCGATTCTCTATATTTTGATGCGTTCCCTCAGCGGTGTAATTGCCTCGGCGTTTCAGAAAACAAGCTGTGTTAATTGTCACACGAACTCGTCCTAATAACAATCAATTAGGACACTAAGGACAAGACAAAAGTTACTTATTATAAGCTCCTCCCCCTCATCACTCTTGAATGAATTGGCTTCATATAAATGTGGAATCAAATTGGTATATTTCAACGGTTTCAAGTTACATGCATATGTTGGATTTTTCTCATTTCCAACGTTCTATGATAGTAACGCGCTATTTAGGATAAATTACGAGTGCCAAGCCCTTTTTTTCTTTTTCGTAGAAGCGAATGAATGGAGACAATCAAGTTTTTCGTTATATAGTGGTCGAGGTCGGAGTTTTGCGCAGCTCGCCTTATATTGATTGCAATGTCAGGATAATAACTTGTCATTGAACATGGCAGTCTATCCTGTGTATAACACGAGTTTATTGATAAGACGCACATGCTTCCTCAGTTCATTACACGATATACAGAGTGAATTCACCAACGAATAGAATAATAATAGGGGACAATTATCAGGCTCACAAATGGAAAGATTCTCGTTTGTGAGTTATTAACGGCTTTACAAATTCGGGTGATTTAGCGCCATGTAATATGAACTTCGTTAGATCCTAATATCGATTCGATTCAAGCAGTGGTAAATTGATTTGCTCTAATCGATACCGTGCAACGACGCCAATCGAATGTGTTCATTGTTCAATTGGGAGCAAATCCCCATGAGAATACAGATTATATTAGGCCCAGCACAATTTCGTAAGAATAATGAGGTATATATATAATATAGTCATTAACGACATTCAGGAACTACTACATTCGAAAAGGATGTTGACATACCATGAATGGTGAATTATTTACCGTCTTGTTCACTTTGACGGTTTGAGTGGACTATTGTCAAATCATATTAGTCTGATCACCTAATAATGTTGTCAATACCTCTTGTATGACAAAAGGAAATATTAGGTCAAGCCAGTGTTGGATTGAACATATAGTATCACATATATGTCTCGGCACATACTTTTTCATTGTAATGTGTGAAACAGTGAATACAGTTTAAATTCACACATCTAGAAAAAGAGTGAGTTTCATTTATACGTCCATGGCAATCGGAACAGCCTTCCATGCAATTCTCATTATTGATGAATACAACTGACGATTTACTCATTTTCATTATGAGATTATTATTATTTTTAATATTAGTATTATTATTATTATCATTATCATCATTATTATTATTATTATTATCATCATCGATATTAATATTCATTCCTTGCCGTAGGTGAAAGGAATATATGCAGTCATGCAATTGTGTGTGTGTGTGTGTGCGTGTGAATGTGTGTGTGTAGATGTGTGTGTGTATGTAACACCTTTTTGTATACACGATATCTGTAGAACGAAAACATGTAACAAGTTCAAATTTGGTACATAGGTTTCATGTATGGGGAAGAACAACCCTATTGTTTTTGGTGTCAGGTCGGGGTCGTTCGAGGTCAGGAGAGGGCGATACTCGAAATGCTTGTCTACACGATATCCCTAGAAGGCATGCATGTAACAAGTTCAAATTAGGCACATATGTTACAAATACGAAGAGGAAGACCCTATTGTTTTAGGGGTCAGTTCAAGGTCGTTCAAGGTCACAGTAGGACTATCCTCATATATCTTGACAACGGAACATTTCATAGGGACGGCCTAATAGAAAGTATTGTTCGTCTGTGTAAACTGCATCTGATGATCTCATTTGACCTTTTGACCTCATTTGACCTCATTTGAGCATGTGGCCTTTGGGGCTATTTCTGTGACACGATTGTGACAAAATTCTCTTCGTTGTGGCAATCCATAAAGTCAATCACACAACACGTTCACGATGCCCCTGTCACAAGTTATCGATTTGCATGTGAAAGTTCGAGGTAGCACGAGCCCTGACTTAGTATATATGAGATCATAATAGCACTGAAGACCTTGTGAACAGCATAACTATCGAATACGACGGTGCACAGGCTTCGTTCGTGGTATGTAGGCTGTAAATATATAGTACATCATCCAGAATAGTTTTAAGACCAGACACCCCAAGTTCTCCCCCCTTAGGTCGGTCTCTCACTTACGAATGCTAGTCGTAAAAAACACAATCTTCTGATCTTCCTCCTCCATCTCGCAAGGTTATGGTTATAATAAAACTGACTGGGATTCTCTCAGAGAACACTACGCCTCTGTTCCCTGGTCATCCTGCTCCAGTGGTGACCCCAGTCAACATTTTGAATGCATCTCAGGATGGATCTTGTGTGGCATAGATTCTTTCGTCACATCTTCTCTCAAACCAGGAGGCTCCAAATCTCCATGTGATTCACAGCAGAATATCAGCAATCAGTTCGACAGAAGAACCAATCGTTCAAGGCTCAAAATTGGGACTCGACATCGGAGAATATTTTCGCTAGGAGAAACATATCTGTCGGATAGCCTGGTCAGAGTCACAATGACGTAATGGCTTCAAAAGGGGGAACCCCGCGGGTGTCCCGTATATTGCAGGCGACAAACCGCAAGCTAGCACAATAGTTCATAAATACTAAAAGTGACACCAAATCTCTTTGTTAGTGCTTGGCAATCATCAATACACTGATGCCTATACTGTGTAACTTTATCAATATCAATTCACATTTCCCGAGGGGCCATACAATTGGAAAGGTTAAACTGATAATAAACGTTTGGCAACGCGCCCTAGGGTATTGGAACGCGCTCTGGCGTGAACTAAGTGCTATTCCAAAGTTGTAATTGTTATTATATTATTATTATTATATTAGTTGGAAAATAACATTCCACAATTTTCGCAAGCGACCCTGTGTCCCGCTACCTTCCAGCCGCACAAAAAGTCTAGCAAACGCCAAATACAGTTTTCTCAAAACCACCAATGGCGAACAGACGGTATGATATTCATTTGATCTGAATCCTAGCATTATTACTCTAGCCTCGGGAAAACGACACCCAATAAATTCCTATTTAATGAGGATGTGCGCGCTGGAATTGTACTAGCAATCCCGTGCCCCTTCCCACCTGTGGGTTGTGGCTCCCAAAATGTGAATATCATATCCTTCTGTGTTGTAACAAATGCGAGAATAGTTGTCGTTTCATC
>JAUOBX010461978.1:0-14366 GCA_032360705.1 Eupentacta quinquesemita
TCCTTCGCTCAGTAGGTTAATCCTATGGACTAGGTTCCTACAGTATTAGTTCGCGTCCGCAGTGTGTAGCAGTCCCGCTACATATGAATTACGTTGAAACTAATGTACAAAATGACGTCGTTGATTCATACGACGCAAGATCCCTCCTCCCAGAGATTATATTTTCGCTGATGATCACATGTTACGTTGCCGTTTACTTGTACTACCAATGTGGTGGTTCCACCCATAGTGGCCATATGAGGATACATCTGTATCTGTGAGGATACTGTCCAACGCTCCATGGAGAAAAACGGACAGGAGCAGGTATGTTAATGGCGAAACTCTGTCCTGCATCAGATGATCCAGACCTTGGATCTTGAAGTTAGCTGGATATGTTGTAACGGATATATCCTCCGACAATGTATTCCAGTCAATACCAATTCCTGGCCAAAAAGATGATTTGTAGCAGTCCTCATTTGCAGCTAGAATTCTAGAAGAGTTGCGGTGAGTGTGCCTGGATGAACGGGAGGGCGGCAGGAGGAGGTTGTCGATTGGAAGAGGCACGAAACCGAGCCGTGTTTTTAATGAGGTCCAGACCAAGTTTTTCAGCATAAGGCTACCAGTGCTGGCTCTATCGTAAACATTAGTGACGAAGCGCGCCGCCCGGCGTTGAGCCATCTCTAATTTATCAATGTGGTCAATATGTTAATGATCCCATACAGAGGAAGCATACTCCAAATGTGAACGGAATAATGTCATATAGGATGTTTGTTTGATGTCCTGAGTACAAGAGTACATATTCTTTCTTATAAAGGCCATTTGTTTGTTAGCAGTAGCAGTGATACGATCATTGAGGTTACGCCACGTGAGGTTATCAGATATATCAACACCCATTTAGGATGAGCACCAAGCCTACAATTATACAGTTCGGGCTACGAGCATGGGTAATTCTCATCACGAAGCCCTTGCTGGTCGGGTCTGGGATGGCTTTCATGACCTCGGATGGTGTGGCTGGAGCGTCCATACGTAGTCGGTTACGGAGACGGTCGATATGAAAGTGGGCATCAAAGACGAAACGGATTCCCTCCAGCAGATCGTCTTGGTGCGACACCTCCGCCACAGCTGTCGGTAGTGGCGTCTTAGGGACCTTGGGGACTGGAGCTTTCGCTACCTCCGCAATCCTCTTTGGAGCTCTGCGCTTGTCGTAGGTGATATGGGGTACGCCTTCGCATATTCTTCCCGGAGAAAGATGATGGCAGGCCAGTGAATTGATTGGCCGCAGCAGAAACTTGACCGGTTGGCCTAGAACTATAAGAAGAACGGGAATTATTAGCAAGTCAATTAATCTTCGGTTACTCCTGGTATAGGGTTGAAGAATACCATGAACTTCCAAAAATTATACAATTCTACAAATGTCCGGGGGTTGGGTACACGGTGGCCCAGTGTAAGGCCAAAATGAAGTGCCTCGGGTGGGATACAGAAGGACACAAACACACGGAGTGTGTCAATCTCAAACGGGACGAAAGATGTGCCAACTGTGGCCGCGAACATATTGCCATGTACAAAGGGTGTCCTGCTCTTATCAAAGCCAGGATTGAAAAAGCCCAGAACAGTAAGACCCACCCAACGGCTCCAACTACCACCTGTGCCCAAGCCACTACTGTTAAGGTCACCCGTGGAATAGATAAACATGACCTGAAAAAAAGAAGTCACCTTCGTAACAGACCTAGTAAAACCTGCCTCAGAAAACAGGAATCGGGTCGGGTTAGCACCAGCGACCTGACCTGATACAGAGCAGGAAGCCTGGATAACTGCATTATGGAAATTGATATTTTATCTTCTTGCACTTTCAGATGTTAGATGTACGAACTCGGAACGTTAGAACAAGGGTTTCTAGTGGGAATGAACATGCAAACGGAATGCGTTTCTTGATCGAAAAATTATTTACAAACGCAAAATTTCCGACAGAGTGATGGTACTGAAAATGAATGCTCATCTCTTCGATGTAGTGCTCTTTCTAGTACACGCACCTACTACATGGACTACAGGAAGGAAGAAGTGTACATGTTCTATGAAGAGGTAGATCAGGCACTGGACGTTTCGAAATCAACAGACGTGGTCTTCACTTGCCGATACGGCATTTGCCAGATACTACTCGCGCTTTCGTGCTGCGTACTGATGCATCAGGTGTGGGCTAAGTTGCGGTTCTGTTGCAAGATTTGGGGGTCGCATTTGACAGTAGGAAGCTGTTGCCTAGGGAGCAAGTATACTCCACGGTAGAACGCAAATGCCTCGCTCTGGTTTGGGCTGTCGGAAAGTTTCATCCTTATTTGTATGGCAATGCGTTTGTTTCGGAGACAGACCATAAGCCTCTGCAGCATCTGTCAGAGACGAAGCTGAAGAGCAGTCGTCTCATGCGTTGGGCGTTGTGTTTGCAAGAGTATTGGTATGTAGTTGTTGCCATTAGGGGCTCAGTAATCATGGGGCTGATTTTCTCAGTCGATGTACGACAAAGTAGGACTGAGAGTTGGATACATTAGGTGTACGTTAGGATGTTTTACTAGTGGTTTTCATGAGTGGATATGTACAAGAGTTACGCTTACTCAAGTCGTTTGATTGTGGTAAGACTGTTCTAGCTTTACTGTTGATACATTTAAGGAGTTGGTTCAGAGTGTTTATTCTACTAAGGATATACAATGGTTCCAGATGGGAAAGTTCTGTATGTTGCTTCATGGATTAGCAGCATGGAAAAGGGGGGGGGGGGGGGGGGGGTAGGTGGCACGAGGAAAATAAAACTGTAGATTGTCGGCTACCATAATGTGATGTGGTAGTGCTGTAATGTATTGCTTTTTAGTCGAGTAGGCGATTAGTAATCTTGGGATCAGTCGGGTAGTGAATGTTTGATTGGGAGTTAGGGATAGGTTGTAAAGAATATGAAGCGTCGGGGAGTTGGGTAGTACATTCCGTCGCTATTGTTACGAGTTATGAAGGTTTTGAGGGTCCACCCCCATGGACGTTAGATGTCGTAGTAAAGCCATAGTATTCCAGACGTATTCATAGTATTTTATATACATCGCCGAGGATGAGCAGTGCATGTATTGAGGTATACACTTTTTGAACATGCCGAGGATGTTACGTCTAGTGGAACCTTGCAAAAGCTACAGACAAATATATATATATATATGTTGGAAAGCCAAGCTCGTTGAGGAGTCTTTTAAGTAATCTTGTTCTTTGGGGAAGGGTCGTAGTTTGCATGTAGACTGTTGTTCTCCATAATTCCCATTCCCAAAATTGTGTGAGCTAGATTTACTGAAGCTTGCGTTGTTGTCATTTCAGGGTTTTCCCGTACCCCCGTGGGACTAGGACGCTCCCACATATACCTACGAGCTGGGAGAGGAGCGTGGTTTAGATGTTCTAGTCGAACCATCACCCTTATAGCGGGACCGCTACGCCATGGACACTCCCGTCAGACCGACGCCATGCCAGTTCTAGTGCTGGGAAGAATAAATCCAGCGTATCGTATCGGGACTTTCTATTATTATTATCATCCCTGTTCGAACTGAACATTATCGTAGAGCTGTCGCGTGGAGTGGAGACCCCAGCTGCAACCAAGCCTTTTCCTGGCAGTAGCGGCGCAACCTACTGGACCTGGTGTTTTATCTGGAAGGCCGGTTGATGAGCGCCTGAAGAAAATTGGGGACAACGTTCTCTCACAACCTTGCCTGCCGAGAAGCTGGAGGAACTTCTAGCAAAGTATAACATTTTCTCTGCAGAAAACACAAGTTAATAGCCTAGTCTGGAATGGGCAGTCAAGTGCTACAAAAGCTAGCGATGTTTATACTTATGCTGCAAATGAAGGTATATTACAAGGTTTGCAATCATTATTTGGGAGTATCAAGGCTGCGCATATCCTCATTCAGACTGATAACACTACTGCTATTCCGTATGTTAATTACATGGGTGATTGCAATTCTGAACAATGTAATATCAGTAAAGTCATTTGAGAATGGGCCATTGAGCGGTTTGCATTTCCGCAGCTTACTCGCCTGGGGGAAAATTATGACAGATGAATTGTCACGGGAACTGCGAAAGAGGCATGCATATATAGGTGCTCCGACTGTGTAATTGGGAAAGTGAACAATACACGAAGGGTTCGAGTTGATGGAATAGTTGCTGTCCCGGATTGCCGCCCCACACACACAACTCCCACCACACCTCCCATTCTTCTTCCTCATGAAAAGGATATCCGCCTCCTCCCAGCAGGGCCATCCATCCACTCAAAATGCCTGAAATTGCTAATTCTGGCCTAACACTTGTCGGGTGAGCTTTTCAAAACCATCGCTTTTCGAAGGGCTCTCCCAAGATCATATTGTCATCATGGAAGCGCATCACTCAGCGGCAGGACGCTGAAATCTACGAGACATGAGAGCGCTTCTGTGCTGGAAGAGGAGTAACTATATTTCGTCCTTCTCCGAAGTTAGCCATTGCTTCCCATGCCTTCCTGTTTTCTTCTGGAAAAGGTAACAGCTCCTTGGATACTACCCGCTGAACGCTCTTGTCGGTTAGTTTTGATGATAATACTGTAACCGACCAGAGAGGTCGGTTGGCTTCTCCCGGGGACCCTGGCCATTTACTGGAGTATATTTTGCTTTGTGCTAGCTGGGAGCATCTCAATATTGGAGTATTTGCCCGATGAATGGTTGGTATGTCCTCAGCCAGCCTTGTGCGGGTAGAGTTGTCGGTGTATACAGTGACGATTCGCTCTTCGTTGAAGCGTTGATGGCCCCGTCGTGTTTGTGTTTCCTCTGTACGTGCCGCGTCACCCTACCCGAAGGTGGAAACGGACTTTATAAGCCGACCTGACATCAAACGAGCCGACGTCTCCACTCCCCCTTATAGCGTTACATCACAGTGAACAAGCAACTCTTTGTATCTATGTTCATCCGAGGCCGGATGTATCACTTGCGACCGCCACCATGTCGCTACAGATATGGGATGTGCTGCTTGTGTTAAACCACCTCCCTGGCAGTCGATGTCCGTATTGTGTTTGCAAAAAAATACGGTCAGATTTGGACCTGTGTTTGGACTTCAGTACAGAGCCACGGTTAATTGACTTGGCACGGTAAATGGAATCAGTACGCTTAGAACATATTGTATCGTTCGTATCTGAGAAGTTGACTATGAACAGTGAATTTATTGATGTGGGAGGGATGGAAGCTGTCATGTTAGAAGTGTATACTTTAGTGGCAATACGGTTACCCCGTAACTGCATGATAACTTTGAGACAGGGTATGGAGTCGACAGGGAAGTCCCATGGTGAACTCGATAATTAAGATTAATTCGATTAGCTGACTGAACACAGATCTTGTGGAATTTCTTTTTATTCTTCCCGAAATGGAATATTATATATATAATATATTGTAACCGGCAACCCTGGCCAGATATATCAGTTGGCTTTACCTGGGCATTTTATCCTTAAGGAAATGGTGCGCGGAATGTGGAGTGTCTGCCTCGAGGAAACACCCATCGCGTCACCGAAGAACACCACTAGGGCGATATGTAGTCGGCGCGCCTATGGAGATACTGGTAATGGACATCTTGGGACCTTTGCCTACGTCTGACAGGGGAAACAAGTACGTCCTTGTGGTGCCGGACTACTTCACTGAGTGGACGGAGGCGTATGCGATGCCTGACTACACTGCTGATACGGTGACCACGTGGAGGAGTTCGTATGTTGGTACGGGGTACTCAGGGAGATCCATTCCGACCAGGGGCGGGACTTTGAGTCCAAGTTGTTTGCGAAGGTCTGCCAACTCCTGGAAACCCGGAAGACCCGAACCACCCCACTGCACCCAGTCATATGGTATGGTGGAAAGGTTTACCGCACCTTGCTTGCCATGTTGAGCATGTGTGTGCAATCGAGTCAACGGGACTGGGATAAGATCCTCCCTTTCATACTGATGGCATATAGGTCAACAGTGCAGAGTAGCACTACGTTCACACCCATGTTTCAATGTTTGGCAGAGAGGTCCACCTCCCGTTGGACGTGGTACTGGGACCCCCGAGATTGATAGCAAAAAAGTAGGCTTGAGTCCAACGTTGCAACGAACATGGAAAGGAACTTATGTTATAATTAAAGGTTTAGCATGGGACAGGAGGACGTTAGCTAGGCAAGGAAGTATGGAGATGAGACATTTGCGGTTCCGTTTTTACCCAGACGGTAGTCTCGTGCTAAGACGTTGATATATTCCTGATTTCCCGCTGGCTTTCATGCAGCAAGCACAACAATTTCTGCAGTGCGCCACCATTATCAGTCACTAATTCAAGTCTGAATCAACGTCTTGTCCAAATTGTAATTCCGCTTCCAATATTGGAAGCGGCCGATCAATACACTGATAGCGAACCCCTGCTTCGAAATTCAGATTGTGCCGATGAAAGGTTAGATCGTAACAGCGTGTTACAACAAGCAATATTGAAGAATGATGTTAAGCAGTTAGGCAATTAAAATATGGCTGTACATAATCTCTCAGAAATATATTATTTACGAATCGAACAAGACGTTGACACAGAAACCAGTTGGTGACACACTGCAGATATGAAAGCCAGCAGGAAATTATATATACGTTATATATCACCGTCTTAACACAAGACTACCCAGACGGACGATCAACAGTCAGAGCACACCTTATCTGACGACCAGCGGCCACCGGAATACCCCCAGATGGATGAACGGTGGCACGAGGTATCTTCCCGAGTGAACGATCCCCCGTCGCCAGCAGGATATACGCAGGCTGATAAGCAGTCGCCGGATAGTTTGGAGTGGGCACCGACGATCGAATCGATGGAGCCTGGTGGACCTGAGGCCGGACCAATGGTTCCACAAATATGACAGTTTCAGGGAGTGATGGACCTACGTCCCTGCACTCTCAGCTGGATACGAGGAGGGAGAGCCTCGTATTAGGAGAGGTAGGACAGGACGAGTGATCCGCCCACCTGTAAGGTACATGCAATAGTGATATATATATTTCACTACTACTCGGATTGCGGCCCATGGACGCTACCGTATCTGTTTTGTTGCAGAGGAGATAGTTGCAGATGGCAACCCCCATTTTGGAGACCTACGAAATTTGACTTCGAGCGGAGAAGTAGACTTGCGTGTTCGGTTTGCGAAATTCATTAATTGTGGTAGTTGCAGAGATTAGGGGATATCGCTTATTGGGACTCGTCCCTCCGTGCTTCTCGTCGCCCAATAACCGTTCGGTTGAAACCAGAAGATTTTCGCACGAATTAGAGTGAACTGTGGAGTATTGTCCAGTTTACCTCAAGCCTAAATTAGGCTTAGCAGCTAGCCTAACGTAGCGTGCAGACAGGGATGTCCGCCTAGACCGGAACTGTGTTGGTAGATAAGGTAGGACAGCCGGAAAATTGTTGATGTCCAGGCGCCAGGGTTTTGAGTGTGGGCGGTGCAGGCGCCAGTTTACTTCGGGATCCCGCCTGTGAAAACATGAGAGGGCTGGCTGTTGGGTGGCCGGCGCCCTTGTCCACATTGTTACCGGCCTTACAATCGAGAGTGTAGGGCCTGCGGCTTCTACGTCGTAAGGGAGGACCAGTGGCGGAGGTACTAGCGATGGTGCCCCGGGGGACAGACACCGGAGCCCAAGGTAGTGCCTCTGTCGAGACTCTGGTACACGAGGAGGCGAGTGGTCCCGAACTGGAGCTCCACGCCAGTGATGGTCTGGAGGACTCGGCGCGGAACAAAGTGCGGGCCTGTACACCATCAAGACAGAGAATAGGAAGAGGGAAGGCCACGAGTGCGTAGCCCGCACTCCTTCACGAGAGGGCCTCGCCGATTTGCAGTACGGAGGCAGGGATCGCTATGGAACTCTGGTTCTAACCCGCAGCTGCCGTACCGACCGCCGAGCCCGCCACGCCGACGGGACGCCAGCACTAACACATCACCCCGTCGTAGAGTGGACATCGTGGACAGGGTACAAACCGTACGGTCGGCACCCAGACGACAGAGACGGAAGTGGGTCGATTCCGGGACTCCTGGTCTCTGGACCACCGAATCGTGGGAGTCACCGCTGATGGATCGACCCTGCGGCGCCGCCGTACTGGTGTCTCATATTTATTAATGCCCGTTCGAGGTCTTGCAGGCGGTAGAGGTAAATGCCCCCATCTACTACATCCCCAGACATCGCCAGGGACCACAGATCAGTGCCACCAGGGGCGTCAGGGCCATATGCGCCACACGGTCACCCGCAGTACGAGGCCTGGAGAGATGATTGTGTATATCCAACATGGAGACATGTTTCCATTTTGTCGCGGGGAAGTGTAACTGACAACCCTGTGGCTTCCCCCGGGGATTTTGCTCTTTGTGGGATTGTCTTTTGTTTAGGGATTTGCTTTGTGTTGGCTGGGGATGTCTCAGTACTTGGCGGATTTGTCCTATGAATGGTTGGTATGTCCTCAGCCAGCCTTGTAGGGAGCAGTGTTGTGGGTATAAGGAAGTGTAGTTGGAGGCGGCTATGGCCAGACCGTCTCGTATTGGTTATTTCATTTGAGCAGACAACTCTAGGAAAGTTTAGGGTACCGTGTTATTTTACCTTGTGAGCGTTCACCGGCTCTTGTATTTTCCTTGAATTGACTGTCAAACAGTGAACTCTAGTACTTTAACCCGCAGTGTTTGTGTTTCTTTCGTGTGTTCTCTGTATGTACTGCATCATCCAAGCCGACTTCATCGGCCAACCCGATAACTAACCGCCCGACGTTCGCAGTCTCCACCCCTCTTATCGCGCTACAATATGTATCTAATATGGAACGTCAGTTGATTGGGTAGAAGCAGAGGTACACACTGGGTCATAAATAGATCGGCATATGAGGGCACCATCCTCGTTCCCATGGTAATTCCATTTATGTAGATAGATAGATCAAGCAAACGTGGTATTTGTGAATTTAAGTGACTCTTATTTCCATGAGGAACATAGTTCACGTTCGTTTATTCTCAGATATGATTTTGGGGACCACAACAATTATGTGTCTGTTGATGACCTAATTGACTTCCACATTTGTCGAATCAAGTCTACATCCAGCTACTTTCGTTCCGACCAGGGGAGCTATGTGTGGCAAGTAATACTTCAGAGCTTCCCGGGTAGGTTCTAATGAATGACACTGCTCAATACTCATCCGTTGCTGAGATGCAACCAGGGGAAAACATATGGACTCTATATGTGCACTTCATTCATATAACCTTTTGTATCAGAAACATAAATTGCGGATTTTATTATTTTATTTGTTATCCAATGACTAATTATAGGTTTGAGTCGAGGCTCTATTATGTTCATATCATGTCATCACGACTCAAATTTGAAAACAACATCGAACTCAATTACTAGTCAAAGTAGTTCTACAAAACGTTTCCATGTGCACCGCAAGAGGGTTTTCCAGCACGAACCATCTACCATATGTTGTTGTTTTTTTAAACTTGTTCGTCCATGTTCATTAACCGAGGACAATTTGTGGACATTTGGTATACGATCATCATGACCTGATCGGCTACTGTCATTGTAACACATTGATCATAGTGTTTGTGGAGACAACAAACGGATAAAGTTCAGTGTAACTAATTCAAGACAGTGCGTATTGAACCGTCTTTCATGACGTCTTAGTAGAGGAAGGAAGGTATTTTGTAGCCATATTGTAAGTATTCCCATGTTATTGCCAGTGCATCATAAATACCTCAGTCTCATTTCGACAATTTGCGAGCTGTTTAGTTCAAACATGGCCTATATTGCTTGAAATATCTGATTTCGTTGACATTTATACTATCAGTTTTGCAATTCAGGCGAACTATCCACACTAAATACATAACTTTGTATCCGACATGCCTCTTTGGTAGGCGTGTCTCTCGTTTCTCCTGATAGTGACACATACCAAATGAGACCCACTGACTCGAAATTTTGGCATCCGGCTTGCTTATGATGTACTAAAGATCGTCGTCGGTATCCATCCGAAAATATTCATGATGCCTGTACACAATGATAGCCCGAGTGAGGTGGTTGGACCAAAAATCGGCTTAGCTACATAGTGGACGATGGACCACTAATTGGAGCAAATTTTCCAGATGGTACAGTTGCTTGCGTTTCCATCACACAGGGTTCTAGAATGCACATCCGGTCCGGACCAATCCAGCGGCTTGGCAGCCGTTGCTGGTTACCCAGAACATCCAGCCAGCCGGACCGAGTAAGAACCAGCGGATTAGAAGACGATCCGCCCTCAAGCCGCGGCGCTCCGTGCCCTAGTACCAGCGTTTTTTCTGCGTTTCCCGAAGGGGAGCCACTGGAATACTTCGACTCCAGAACCGGGTGACCATGCCGATACTCCTCCGGATCCGACGACGGCGGCGAGGATGAGCATCTCCTTGGGTGCGAAACCACACAGGAAGCATTTGACCGGACAGCATGGATATTCCAGCGGATACTGGGCCCTGATCCCCTGTTTAGGAATGAGACCAAACAAAACGCTAGTCGCGCCCCTCACTCGACGCATCGTGACAGGAGGAGCGCACCACGATACCAGTAGATAGAGAAAGCTTCTCGAGGCACGGGCCTATCGCGGCCGCAAAGAAGTAGAGGGCATTCCCTCTACATCAGGACAGATAACTACGGATTCACGGGGCAGACCTCAGGTAGATCTTCCAAGTGACACCGGACTCCTTCAGGCCAGGGATCGACTGGCGACGGAGGGAGCGTTCACCAGCAAGAACGTTTTCGCTAACGCGGCGACAGCAAGGCTGGAGAGCTCTCTCAAAGACACAGATACAGTGGCCAGGAAGAGATCTAAGTACCCGTCCCTCGGCGTGTTACTAACGGAGATCATTAACATATCGTTTACAGAGGCGGCTACCGCGGGGTCCTCTTGACGGGACACGGGCAACATCATCGCCCTAGCGGCACTGTTGTATATAGAAGCCAAATCAGCCAAAGTAACATTTTTGTTTTAAACTGTGAGTAAAGGGAAGCATACAAGTAGACATATATCTGTGTTCGCAGGGCGGCATAGCATTGATGTGTTGATCGATGTGTAATGCCCATAGTGATATACATTACACTAATATTTGGCAATGGTAAGAGGGAACAAACGTATTATATGTGTTCAATTGTTTCATGAATTCGTATATACAGAAATACATGGTAATCGTACCATGCTGACTATTTGCCCGAAACATTCATGGCAAGAACACCATTATTTAAATACGTGCATTCCCACACGATGAATACATCAGCCCCCACATCAAACACCTTCTGAGGAATCGCAAAAATCATGTGAGCTTTAATGACAATAACATTAAATTCATTTATGTCGTAATCAAATTTGGTCCACATCTAGCTGATGTGTTATGTCTAGCGGATGTGCTACGTATTCAGGAATTTTGGGTCAAGCAGTGACAGTAATGCGTGATTTGGGGGAGATGTAGAGGGGTGGTCGTGAGATACAAACTGGTGCAATTCAGCACATTTGAACGCCTAGTCCTCTCTGACCTTCTATCAAGAACATTGGCTATGATTTCGTTGTGTGAAATGAGCCCTTTCCCAATTTATGGTATGGTGTTACTTGATCAAGTTGGAATGTACAAAATTTGACTATTATCAGAGGGTGATACACATACCTCCAGTTGCGACGACCTTATATCCAGCAGGACAATTCGGCTCTGCTTCGACCCCTCTGGGCGTTCAATTATATATATAGTAACTATTGAGACCATAAATCCGGTAATTTACGATTTTATTGCAGGATGAAAGTCCACGCCGGGTTACAGTCGAAGGGAGTGGGGTGGGGGGGGGGGGGGGGGGTTACCCCGCCGAATCAAATGACACGCTACTGACTTATACCTGACGGTACTGTTCAAACAGTTTCGGCGGGGATTGAATTGTGCAATGTACAAAATCGCAACATTGCATCAACGAGTTGATATTGCTAAGGTAGACATCGGCAGGTAGACAGAAGAATTAGGGGCTTGTGCCGACGAAGTCCACAGCCGGGAATACATGAAAGGAACACCGACAAGGGCTGCAGCCGGGCAGAAATGGAAGGAATACCGACAAGAGAATATTTCACGGGGAAAATAGTGGCTGCCTTCAATCATATTAGCACCGATGTAACGCATTGGTCATGTAACTGGGTGGCCCATACTGGTTAGAACTGTTCTAACTAAGACTAGCCGGCGTATGTTCTTACTACGTAAACTGAATTCCTTCAAACTAGACACCACTCTCATTTCTCTATTCTATAAAGCTACAATTAAGAACATTTTCACGTTTTGCCTGGTCGCATGGGGCGAGGCGAGTTTGCCAGTGTCAGGACCTTAACTCTGTAGAGGAGATACTTGCCTGGACAATGCAGAGAAAAGTGCAATCAATTTCATCTAACGAACGCCCCCTAAGTCACATAGTGGGATATAGTAGTAGAACGGGCAGGCCTATCGTAATCAGGTGCCGTACAAAGAGGTATAGGCGTTCTTTCTTGCCAAGAGCCGTGCTTAGTCTTGCCGATGAGTATTGTAGGAAATAGGCTTTCTATCAGTGCGGGGGACACAGTTTTCTAACATGTCTTACCGGGTTATCGTCTGTAGAAATGTTTTATACCCCATTTGTTCTTTATATGTGAGCTTGTTTTATGTATGCCCATCGAGATGGAGTGAACTCCAGTTCTTTTTATGGTCAATAAAGATTCCTATATCCTATATCCATACAGATGGTGGTGACCACTGCCATTTTGCAGTCGAACTACCATCATTGCGTAGGAGGATGTCGGCGAAGTCGTTTCTAACATCGTAGTATGGCATGGTATGTCACTTCTCTGGCACCCATACACACGAGAGGGGCCTCCTGTTTGCATTGGTTGATTGCAAGCTAAAAGCTATAATGTTGTACATGGCTGTTTCTTCTTTACATGTGTATGAGATATGGCTGATACCAAGAAGACCCCCGAGCGACGAGCCGAAACGCGGATACAGTTGCTTCGAGAGCAGAGGGACTGTGCTCGTGCTATCGGTTGCAGCGCCGTTGAAGCACACTGGCAACTGACATACTCGTTCGGAACGTCAATCCAGCTGCTACGTTCGCACACGTAGTTTTCGATTGACTTGAGAAGGGAAGGTGGGAAATATCGCAATCTTCTGATCACTCGGTCAGCCAATTATCGCAAATCTGTTATCTTCTTACCATTTAGTGTTGTTCATGAGACTTTCTGAAACCTGGCCACCGCAACATTGGCTTGGGTGGAAGCGGACGCAGCCGAAGTTATCTTCCGAGATAATTTTTGATGGCAACTGAGACTCTCGCCATGGCAAGATCTGCTTCTTCTTCTAGAAGGTGGGCTAGTACATCTGCCTGCTCCCAAATTTCACTATTCCCGAAATCTGGCATTGGCCTATTGTTGCTGCCAGCAAGATTACAATCGTCGTCATTACTGGGGGTGTAATGGAGGAGATGATGGCTGACATTGCTTCTCCAGCCTAATCTGGGATAATTTAGCGAGGTGAGAAAAGGGAAGACGTTGATTGATTGATATTCTTATAGAGAATTATATATTCGCATATGAGGTCAGGTATAGGGATGTACTAAAAATGAATGCCAACTGTGTAGAGTTTGCGCCACCAATTATAATTCAAATAGTGTTAACCATCATAATAGTTCCCTTTTACCATTTTACCTTTATATGAAAACGTTTACCATATTTACCATGTGTAGTGTAACTATTCTGGTTTTAAAGACAAGGTCAAACATAACAGTGTAAGTTCAGCAGATATCGTCTGTGCAAGAGCGCCATCACTCGAAGTTTACAATGAAACATGCCCAATACCTAAGCCAGCTCCCACCAGCGATGATGAGTTGCAGGCGTTTCGGCATTTGTTATAATATTGTCAATCGTCAATATTGGTGTTTCCTCCAGTGTGCGGATGACGAGTTTCTTAAACGCGTGGAACGTTTCCGCACCAATGTCACTTTTCGGGGCGTACCTTTGCAACTTGCGACCAACAATGTTGAACATATTTTCCACCCGGGCTTCCGGGAATATTTTGAGAACCTGCAAGTCGAGTTCGCTGAATGCAGTCGCCTTCTCTGCGCCCACAGGCTGTCATGGTATATGTGGGAAATAATAGCACCTGCAGGACGCTAGGACTACCGTTCCACCGTCATTGATGGCCACCAACAAACGGGCGCCTCCCTCCTGACCCGACTTTCTTTCCCCTCGCTGTGCAGTCGAGCGCGAGCCCCTCGTAGGCTTTCCTTCAAATCCGCTTTTTTGGTGCACGTGCCTGTCCTTTTGGATGGTTGTGGGGGGGGGGGGGGTAAGTATGCGGGGTGGGGTGGGGGGGGGGGGGG
>JAUOBX010461979.1:0-10338 GCA_032360705.1 Eupentacta quinquesemita
GGGGTGTAGCCTTCAACTGCATTTCTCCTCGATTGCATTTGGCTCTTTTCTTATTGAGGATTATAGCGATGTCACGAATTGGGAATCACGATAGTGAACGCTGAGCCTCCACACGCCTCCGGACGTCCCGCGAATGTTTGAAGGTCAATAGGCCTATTCCACGAGGTTTTATCGCGATTTAATTTCAAATCATGGTATATCGTTAATTCGTAATTAAATTACGACCACACATCAGTGGCTCGGGCATGCTGAAGACATTTTCCATGATATCGTATAACAGCACGAATTGTGTTTTGGCGACCGAATTCCTATTCTCAACAGACGGTAAGAGGCGATAATCTGCGTGATCGCAGCTACGTTCCGGTAATGAAAACCGATAGGAGAATAAATTGAATAATTTCCTCCTCAGTTATTCCTCACCGAAAGAGAAGGTAAGGGGAAAACTGTTGCTGTATATGTAAAATTATACCCAAGGACTAGTGACAATTGGGATTAACTTGGAATAACTACACTGAATTCAGGCAATTTGAATAACTGGCGATGAAGTACAAGCTTCGCCAAGTGGTGTCCGAAACACGAGAACCTTAGTTTATCTGTAATGCTAGTCAAATATTATTGAACATCAGGTCATAGTAGGTTTGCTAAAGTCGTTGTGTGTGGATGGTTACATGAAACGAGATACCAACAACTTCGTGTTGTACTCCTGTGCTTTTTCGTGTTCCTTTTCACCTTATTATCCATTGTCATTACTACTACAATATATCTGAATTGAAACCCTCAATCGTTGCTATGCCAACGAGGTTTTATTTCAGGAATTAGTTTGATGCCTACTTTCGGGATGGGGTTTGTCAAAATGAATGTCAATGTTTCATATTGCCTGTGTAAGACTTATAATGAAAAATAATGTCAGCTTAGCTAAGTTTTATTTACTGAACTACAAAACAAAGTACGTATATAAAATAGGCAACATTATAGCATAAAACAGTATAGCATAGATACATACAGGTTCGCCTGAATATTGATTACTTTTACTTTTACGTCTAATGTCATTTGTGTGAATACTTGATCAAATTGATGTTTCAATTCTGCATCCTGGCTAATCAGCTCTCTCTCCAGAACCCAGTCTCGTTCAAAATTAATCAATTTATGAACTTGTCTCGTGATGTGCATTGACCTCACGTCATCTGCTGCGTAGAAACATATTAAGAGCAGAGGTTACTCAATCCCTTCGTTCATTTGATTCAAACCGGACCCCAACGATTGTATAAATCTCTTTCCTCATGAGGCGCTAATAGTAACGCTCGGATCGTAAGGTCATGCCTAGACGATACAGAGGAGGAAGTCGAAGTGGGAAAACCGCAGGGGTATTCACCACAAGACGCGACACCTGATCGTAAATTAGTCGTAAACTGCTCGCTCGTGTCCAACTTTCTTTAATGACTGACCGCAATGACCATAAAATGTGCACAATCCATGCCCTCAGGGACAAACTCATAAAAATCAAGCCTCAGAACTTGTTACACCACATAACTTGTCACGCACAGCAGAACGTGCAGTCATCCTCTAATGGAGAATGTTCACAGAGAAGTTGATTAGTATAAATGAAAGCAAACTAAAAATGATAGACAAAGACCGTTTATTACATTTCGATCAAATAACAAAATCACAATTCAATAATGCAATACTGACTACAGTTTATGCACATGGTGATTGGTGTATATGCTTCTAGCGTATCTTTTAGATCATGGTATCAGGACAAAAAGTAGCCATATTCATGGACTGATGTTAATTCAAGCTGATGTTAATTCAAGCTAATGTCAACTCAAGCTAATGACACTCATGACGTACACTAATTATAAATTACGTTAATGTGGTACTTTCAGCTCGTCGGTCGTAAACAGTCTAAAAATATCGCCATCCTATCTCGGGAGCGCTTAGAGATTGCACACTAATCGACGATTTTGCTGTGACTGGAGCCTACCTGCTTTGTAGGTCAACTTCATCATTCTGTATATGGCAATTGATCCATTTGTACCCTTGTGACGAAGTCACCAAGTACTGGAAGTATAACACCAATGCGAACGAGATAAATATTTCGAACGAGAGGTAAATATAGGTATTTGTGATTTAATGAACAACTCGTGTATTATTCAGTAGGCTACCGCAGCCCAAAAAGTATAGGATAGGTGGAAACAGTACGATAGCTTGAGGTGGTTTCATCAGCACAGGGGAATTCGACTGGAACTGAAGATAATATGTGTTTGCTCTTTGCTCTCGAAGAGTTATCTATGTAAAAGAAGTGTGTGTGTGATAGTAACACAGCCACGTATATGAATGCAACATTCATATTACTTCATATTTCTGACCCTGAACGAATCACGTTGTGAGGTTGAAATATATACAGTTCTATGTGGTTCTTTGTTCCTACGAAAACACACTAATGAGAGGAATATAATAGGAATAATAATGAGAATGAATAACAACGGTAACTAAATGAGGTATTCATGAACGCGCAGCAGAAATAGCGATTCTATATTTTAGTGTTTGCTTGATGTCAGTTATTAGTAGGAGAAAACTGGATATACCAGTGTACACCCGATGTTCATATGATTTTTATTTACGGAGTTACATGCTCTTGAATGTTGAGGCGTGCAAAGTGCGCAATACAGAGCGTATTTTATCAAGCAACATAACTTATTGTCATTCAACTCTGACAGTATAGTTTACTCTCAATCAGCCAATAGCTAGCGGAAGAACTCTTGTTCGGTGTGCTGGTATTGAGGTGCCACGTGCCAGTATTTACTTTGTAAGCGACACACGTGCCCGTGCACGGATACTCTTGATGAGTGTCATACTGCCACGGCCCTAAACAATTGAACAGAGAGAGTTATTCACTAGGTAATATAGTGTTACGACGTTATATGTCATCGCGCGATTGTATAGTATAAAGAATAATTCTCTGATGGCTGATTACTGTGCAAAGTAACATCGCACAGAGATGACATGTGTACCTATACATTTTCAGAATTATGACGTGGGATACTGCAAATACGTAGACTATGTTCAGTTCGACCGTCCTAAACACATAATACGCGAATGTACATCGGAAGTGAGCAAATGCCACCCAAAACGTGAGCCTAACTTGTCCGGGTGAAGATTGTCCAGGTGCCAATTGTCTGGTCACGCTTACAGAGACACGTATTGATAGATAGATGGATAGATAGATTGATAGATATATATATAGGTAGATAGATTTGTATGACTGAAGATGCAGATTAACACAGGAAAATTCATCGACGGCGTCTGTGGAATAATATAGTTTCATCATATTAGTGATACTGAAAAAATCACCCACGATGTTAACAGGTAGTGGACAATAATAATAATACTAATAATAATAATATATTCTCTTATATAGCGCAACAATATACCAAAGGCATTTCTATGCGCTTTACATGATGATGAAGGCCAATAATGAAATACTCCCCCAGGAAACACTGATATTCGACTGGAGATGACAAGCATATGACACAGCCACGGACAAGCTGTAGTTTATCTGATGATTTGTAAGGGATCAGAAACTTCCGAGATATCGATGGTGCATTGTCGGTAAGAAATATTTTCTTGTTGAATATTCGGTGGTACACACAATAGAGCAGTCAGATGATTATTTCAGTTAACCTTTCGATCGCATGACTCGTCGTGTGTCAGTATGCCACTGGTAACCAAGTTTTTTTTAGTATTCGAATCGTATGTACACGGGGTAACACGGCAACATTACCTATTAGGTTTGCAGTCAATAATCAATATATGTAGGTGCTGCAACCACCTCTCACTTGTGCATCTACTTTTGTATGACAAATACTCAGTTTGATGGGTCGTGACAGGAAATTGCAAGCAGTTTACCAAAATTGTTACATTTTTACAATCATCGGTTAACCAATATCGGCTGGTTTCCGTTTTAATGTGGTTATGACGTCAATATTGATGAACTACACGTCACGTTATATTGTGATTGGGTGACATGCTTTATTAGTGGAACGCGGCGTGGCAGATGCGACCCATGCAGCACAAGACATGAGGGGTGGTGATTCATGGTCGGTCAAGCTTTGGGGAGCATGCCCACCTAAATTGAAGTAAGTGAGCTTCATTAGTACGGATATAAGATAGGGTATGGACGAGATACAATGAAGATACTGAGTACTATAGAACTATAGAATCATAATTCACCGGTCTAGTAGTTCGGCATGGATGTGGTTATAAAAACTACAATTTAAACCCATGGTTGAAATTTGTTCGATGATTGCAACACAACGCATGAAAGTGTGAAATTATGATCCGTGTTTGCTTCGTTTTCTTCATTATTCGACATGCTTATTATGACCTAAAAAAGAACCCATAAAACAGCATGATGGACAACAAGGGGGACCGTTGTCATGGTCCATTATATCTGTTCTATGTTTACCTTTTGAATCATGTGACTTGGGTCAGTGCCTCACAGAATAATTTATGTGATGGGCCTCACTGACACTAATTCTTACGCGTTATCCCCATCATAGTATAAGTGATGCATTACAATACAAGTAGCCAAACAGGACATACCCACAGAGGCAGTGCGCATCAGCCATACAACCTGTGCTGATAAGATATATGTTTCGTGCCATTGCAACTACGACACGATATAAACAACGTTTTAATGGGTAATCAAAAACGGTACGAGGCGTGTGGGGGGAACTGTCTGACATGCGATTCACGAACACGTTGTAAATTGTGTACGTGCCATTCTTAGTAGCTTCATTGTATCTTATCCATACCGTATCTTATATCTCTACTAATGAAGCTTACCTACTTCATTTTAGGGGGGCATGCTCTCCAAAGCATGACCGACCATGAATCGCCACCTCTCACGTATTGTGCTACATGGGTCGCATCTGCCACGCCATGTCCCACTAATTAAGCGTGTCACCCATAGATTCCATCACTTATCACTGGGCGTATAATGAGTTTCCTACGCTGTTACTGTAGTGAACTCTTCTGCTCCTTCAGGATCTAAAGGGATGGTTATTGTTTTCAAGTTAACTTCATCAGTCGGGTGCAGACGTAGAATGACGGTACCGGGAACAGCGATTCGCTACTCCCTTTCCTGGTTATCATCTGGTCACTATACTAGTAGAATATAGAAGGCGAAATAACTCCGGTGCTCACCAACGATTAACATGACCAACGCAGCGAGAGTGCTTTCATTCAACTACGTACTCCCAGGAGATGGACTGGTAGAGAGGTGGAGACTCGCCTAGTGGGTTAGGTATCCTGCGCTCCATTGGGGAAGACATCGGGGAAGGCACAGTGGCTGAGGTGATTGAGCAGTTATCCAAGGTCGGACCAAGGAGCTGGGGGTGTCTTGGGGGGTGGGGGGCGTTGAATGTGAAGAGGAAGTGTGGTTAGTCTACTTCACAACATATCTGCGTTGTCGAGTACCATATTCAACGAGGACATACTGGCTGGAAAAGCATCGCAACTGTTTCCCAACGCGGAACACAATTCTGTCCACAATGTACTGAGTGAGAATGTTCCCTGTTGCCCATTGACACAACAGATGTCGTTTCATTGTAATTCATATGATTCGAATCCTTTTTATTCTCAACTGTTATATTGGTGAATGGTATAGATAACCAGATACTCGCAAAAAAATGCGATTATTCGAACCTCCAATGATGGAGCAATCATGGAACAATTGTCATCTGATTTGTCATTTTATTATGATGAGAATCATGTAGGGTACATTTGTTTCATTCGTCTTAATTTATGTAGCTACATAACACTGCACAGGTGAACCGCACTGACTAAACTAGTATCAGACGTCTTGTATAGACTTGAAGACGTCATATGAAATACCCAAGACTGTTCTCCCCAAATGGACATAGCCTTAACGCTCAAGATGACTAAACAGGCAACGATCCTTTCTGAACTCCCTGCTTGGGGTGTTCTCACATTGTTGTGCTACCTCGCCGTTTACCCAATGGTATTTTCCCTGCACGCTTGGGTGCATCCACGAAAAGTGCAGCAAAGGACACAGCATGGAATCATGGACTGGAACATACATCTTCTGGATGCCTCGATGCACTCGATGCTCTAACTACCATTGGTTATCTCGAAAATCCTATCAAATAAAATATGGGAACACACAAATGCCCTCCCAGGTTCCCTATGTTGAGTTCGGTCGGGTGTCTTCAATCACTTAATACATCCGTTTTGCGAAAACTGTAGTTCATAAATAGATTACTCACTTCCATCTACCAATGGTGGTTGATGAGATGGACTTCTAATCCATGCATATTGAGAAAAAAGGATCGACGCCTCCAGCAAAAATATCCTTAACACGTATTTTCAAATGAACCTTTGAATTACAAATTTGAACGAAATCACACATCCCCGCCAATTTTTTGGGCATGCATGAATACTCTGCAAAATTCATCGGGAATTCGGCTCTTGTAGTATATAATCATTCACAAATATAAACAGATTCTGTCGTACTGGGAGGTACGTATCCCACAGTTATGTCAGGAATCTGCTTGCAGTCATAATAATATATATGCAGGTCTGCCGGTATTAACACTCTAACAGGCGAGCGGGTAGTAACGTTCTACGCAATAATCATGTGGAGCACCATGATAATAAAACACACACATAGAATCACGGCACGCATTATTTGCTGTTTATACTGCATATTGGTCAATGACGGCATGTTCAAAATGTATATAATTGATAAGAATAATCGATGAAAACATGAAGAAGGGGAAATGAAAGATAGTGAAGAACAAACACTATTATCGGGTATCTAGCATGAACCTGCCTGACGACTGTAACGGTCCTCCGAGATAACCCCGACCAGCATATAATAGTTTAATTACAGTCTGACAGTTAGCTGCCCCCAGACGTGACAAAAATGCAAATGAATACAGTGACGGAGACCTAGTGATACACAACACGCACTTTGATTACTCCACTGAACTATCAGGCATGAGAGAGGGAGTATGGGCAGACCACCACAAGGCGGGCGAACTAGGTAGTTCTCCGGTCATTGTCTAGAGTGGATATCACGGATATACAAGGCAAATCGATCAGAACACACACTGATGGGTGTAGTTCTTGTGATAGCTTTGTCCGCCCCAATTACATTCACTTAGTTTATGTTGGTTGTCGGAAGATCAAATCGATAATAAAGAGGGGGATAACAGCCGCGCGAGACCACAAGGGTAGCTCCAGTAGCTGCTTCTTCTTATCACATTATAAACATCTAGCTGTGCCCAAACGTGACAAAAATACAAATGAATGCAGCGGCAGAGGTTTGATTACAAACAAACCACAATTTGATCACTTAACTGTAATATCGTGGCTAGCATGATGTACGGGTATCGATAGGTGAAGTCAATGTCTAATAAAAAATACCGCGGATTCCATCAATCCAGTGTGTATTCAATTGCAGACATGCAGTATATCTCTCTACAAACTACAGTAACTGCTCTTGTATCAATGTCACTTGCTTTGGCATCCGACCTGATCGACGGCTAACAACGAAAGTAATTAGACTCCTATATAGTGAATCGGCCTATAAACGGACTATCATACCTATTTCTATCTGTAGGAGCACTCATAATAAATTGTTCGTATTTCTCCTAAACTATATCAAGTTTTGCTGACGGACTGTAGTGAGAACAACCTTGATTATACACTGTACAACATTATGGAATTGTAATGTTACTTTCTTACGGACAAGTCCATCGGAATATATTTACTGCAGTTTGAAACACTGTATACGTAGTACCTGTATAGCCGGACCGCACACTTAGTATTATTATCCTGAATGTTAATAACATTATTACCTTCGTCCATGTTCTCCGGATCTACTATGGATTGGAACTGGAACTTGTTGTCCTAGCATGAGTTTCTGTCACATGAGTATCCGAAGCCATGAGAGTGCTGACGCTCTTGCCGAGGAAACACTCTAACCACGTACATTCCGTTACTCTCATCTTCACCTTTAATTTTCTAATCCTAATCAATATTTTTGAATTGACGGTTTTGATTGCTCTACTTTCCGTACGGAGGTCCAGCGTTAAATCAGCGCATCCCTAATTACTCAATTCGTCAGTATTACCAGCTATGTAGCCTCTATCATTGCATATAGTATAATGAATCATGGTTTTGACTGACGCTTCCACTTGAGCTACTTTCGAATATAACTGTACCTGCAGTCATCCGCGGTCAGTTCTGGCTGAACAACCAATAATAACCGTGAGCGCACCGTTTCATCAAACAATGACTGGAGTTGAACTCCATCGTCCTAACGATATAATGTCAGATTCACAGCCATAATTTATGGAGGAAGCAGAAGCGTAAATCAATATACATGTACGTTCGAATTAATTAGCTACATAGTTTGTGATATAGGCATATCGCCAGTAGTTTAACAGTACCCTCATGTAAGGTGCACTGTGAGCAATATCAGTAGTATTTTGTAGTGAAAATCAGGGTCTGCTCTATATTCTCCCGTCTCATTGGTCCCGCGTGTCATTGGTCCCCCCTTAAATTATTCCGTCTCATTAGAACCCCCGTCTCATCGGTTCCCCGTGTCATTAGTTCCCCGTCTCAATAGTCCCCCGTTTAACTAGTCCCCCGTCTCAATAGTTTCCCCTCACATGATATTGCTATTAAGCTGCTAAAGGTCCGTTTGAACTCGATGTAGTCGAGTTTGTATAAAATGCGCACTTTATAGCGCTAAGGTATAGGGAGGATTCGTGGGATATTGGCTTGTTCGTGTGATCTAATGAAGCGGTCGATCTGGACTCAAATTTCCTGGAATCCACCGCAAAGTGGCAACACACGACGAAAGCTATAATGGAACACACCAATAGGTTTCATAAACGCATTTACAGTAATAGTGTAAAACGTACATTTTGTCTGTGTTACAGCCGCCTTGCTGGCGTTTGAACGCACGGAATACTTTGTAATACCTTCAAGGGACTATCGAACGATGTAAAATATTTGGGAAGAGCTTTATTTTGGACGAAAATTAACATTTTAGCGCAATGACCTAATATTCATGACGTCACCAAAACCAACAACCCGATGTCATACTGACGGAAACAACAGCAAAGTGCAATCATTACATTTGACTGATACGTAGTCTAGGCCTAGCTTAGTACTGAGTTTAGTATTGAGAGAGTATCAGCAAGCGCTGTCATGCTGTGGTGACGTGCATTTATCCCGACGATAGCGATTTGCGTGCTTAGCCTAAGTGGTTGTGGTACATTGAATAGGTAAACATTTTCATCCTGGGATTTTGACATTTCATAATGGAGAAATCATGCATGCAACTTTGTTTCCTTGGAATGCTGGGAACGCTCTCACTACTGGTGAGTGGATGCATTCCCCTTATGGGTAGTGTATCCTCTCACCACCAAACATCTTATTCAACAGTAATTCCTCCTACCACGCTTACAGCAACAAAATAAAGTATTATCTGCAGTGCTATATTGAAATAACATTGCCCGATCTTCGCAACATGGCTTTGCCCCCATTGTGCAAGCAGGCAACCCAGGAAAACAACCATTGGCAACTATACAACCTCCTAGGGTGCTGAACGATTCTCATTCCTGAATGCACATCATCTGCCTGACGATCGAACCACCCATACAACTCTCATTGATCGAGGCGCAACACATGGCTTCAGTTCCGAAAACTCTAGAGCAGTGTTGGGCTCACCGACACCGATGTCGGTGTTAACACCGGTGTCGACACCATGGTGGACTGGTGTCGGTGTTGGTGTTGGTGTCGAAGCACTGCGGTGCCGGTGTGGGTGTTGGTGTCGGAACTACGTGGTTTCGAAAATTTAGCTGGTGTCGGTCTACCCCGGCAAGTTTTTTAAATATTTATTCCTAAATGTTCAAGGCACACTGCATGCAGCCTATGGCAGATATTGTCACTCCATGCACTCCACAGTCTATACAGTGTTCTATATCACGGAAGTCTGTTTTTTTTATATGTATGTGCTACTCACACTATAAAGGTGTCAACTCATACAGCTTAGGGTAAACGTTACAATGCCATGTACCCCCTGTCCTGTGGAAGCAAAACAAACTTTCGTCCTGCAGTTATTGAGACTCTCACTTGACAGCCAAGAGCCTATAAGATCGCTGATCAGTTCCAGTCTCCGAATATTTTCGAACATTACGTTCAACCATTGAGGAAGGGCCTAATGTTGATGATCCCGCTCTCACATTTGAGTAGCATTTTCCAATAATGCCTTTCACTTTCCAATTTCAATGACCAACAGAA
>JAUOBX010462090.1:0-10337 GCA_032360705.1 Eupentacta quinquesemita
GCCCTCAAGCGAGATACTGGCCATTGTCGTGCGTAAGCCTCGCCTGGCTAATCCCGCCTGGTAGGTAGAGACTTAACTCATCTGTGTGCCGTATACCTTTCTGGAACATCAACATGTTACAAACACAGATGATTCTCTGTGGTCCTGAGGGCAACGTAAAATATGCGCACTGTTTCGGAGAATTCGTCAACCAAAAGAGGTCGCATGGCATACTCAGTGAAGACGGGCAAAGCTACCCCAGTTTCTCCGAAAATCTTTAAATCTTTAATTGGCAGGTGGGATGGATACAAAATCAATACATTTCCTCTCCGTGCGGTGTTAAGGGAATATTGAGTTCAACTAAGGCTGCATGAAAAGTACAGTTAAAAATATAGTACTGTATATTACACGAGTGAATAACTTTTCGAAGAATCTTACCCCAAATCTCAACCATTGATAATCAATACCTGGTACGTCCCTTGAGCCATGTGGGACCAGGGAATCTTACTGTATGTCTGTACGCTCAGTGGCAGTATTCGGCGGATGTATCCACATGCATCATCTAAGATATTATGTTATATGACAATCACATTTATTCACACGACATTCCATCAGGCTGACTGAGCTAATAATGTAAGCTGCATTTGTGACGCCTGCTGCAAGTAATACGATCTCCACATCTTGATAATACAGAATCCTTGAATATTGTTTCGGACTAAGACATAGTTATGCTGGATTACTGTTTCACAAGGTTCATTGAACTACCTAATAATACCAACAGGGTAGTTTTTTGAGTATCCATCGAGGAATGCTTAGAACGAGCATACGTTCCATGTGGTATAAAGGACACCGATCTGAACACAAGCCTATGTTAACGTTGACTCTGTGCAGTTCACATTCTTTATGTGTTAATATGCATCTCTCTGTGAGAAGTGTCAAAATTACATATACTTGCTCCATTGGAATGAGGACGACGTGGCTGCATGAAAACTACTCTATAGAGTCGAGTATTTCTCCCCAATCAGAAGGTGTTCAATGCTCTGAGGAATAGGCCAATTAGGTTATCCCTGACTCCGTTTGTGATATTGGCAATAAATTCGACAGGCATATCTCCATGCATTACTGTAGAATTATGTTAATTTTATTGGTATATCTGCTACCTTCGCCCTCCATACTCAGATAATATCGGGTATGTTCGTCCATAGGATTAGGCTGACTGGTTGATTAGGCCTACACATACACATAAATTTGAGCACATAATCTCAATGTTGCGTGATTTGCATTAGCTCCCACTATAAACTATTAACACTTATACATTCCTCTTCTGAGCAGGCTTCGGTCCATCGTAGCGGAAGTCCTCGTTAAAAGGTCCTCGTGCAAAGGTATCGTCCAATGAGAAATCTTCGTTCATCTTCTCAGTGCCGTCTAATCACTTTAGTGCTGTCACTAGTGTTGTTCCACAAGGATCGGTTCTTGGGCCATCACTCTTCCTGGCTTATATCAACGATCTTGAAGCATTCCAAAGTTAAAAAAGTTGCGGAGGACAAAAAGTTTTATCGGGAGGTTGTATCGACTGATGATGTGGCAATTGTTCGAAGGGACCTATATTCAATTTCCAAATGGTCTTCCGACTGGCAAATGTTTTTCAATGCTGATAAGTGTTGTATGCTGATTAACACGATGGCAACGCTTCTTTCAAGGTAAATGGACAGAGTATTCAGCAAGTTACTTCTGAAAAAGTACTCGGCGTTCATTTGGAGTAATCTTTGGAACCTTCCGAGCAGTGTGCAGAGGCTGCGAGGAAAGGTTATTGGATTCTTGGCTTGATCAAACGTGACTTCAGTTATCTTGACAAGGACATTGTGGTCAGGTTGTCCATACTTCTCAAATGATAAACAGTTGATTGAAAACGTTCAGAGGAGGGCTAATAGACTAATTAGTTGGCTGTGGGATTCACCTTACGAGGACAGATTGAAGGGGCTAGGTCTAACTTCGATGGAGCTAAGGCGAATTCGGGGTGATTTGATTCATGTTTTCAAAACTGTCCATAGACTGGATGGTCTTTCCTTCGACTACCTCTCTGAGTTTTCCAATGTAACTACCAATAGGGGACATCGCCTCAAGCTCCGTGGTGAACGATGCAGGTTGGATCTTCGTAAGCACTTCTTCTCACAGAGCGTTATCAATGAGTGGAATAGCCTTCGAGTGTGAATTTATTCAAGAATAGCCATGATTTGTTTTTCGAGAACTGCGGACGAGTTCTGTGGGCATTGGTCTATTTCACTTCGGGTTGTTGTGGCTTTGGGGTCGTTTATGAAGACTTTTGTCCTTCCTGACCCTTCATTACTAAACTGAACTAATGATTATCCTATGAGCTCCAACTGAGTGACGTTAGAAAGGACCTTCTATCACCTGACAAAATATTGTTCTTAGGATGAGATTTCCATACCCAGTGCTTTAATGTGTTTTCATATTTGAGACTGAATTCTTCAAAACTTAAATCAATGATCACCAGAACCTCAACTCCAATCGAGTGAGGTTAGGAACTACTCTTACTTCATTCAGCGTCCTTAGGCAGTAATTGCCAGATTCGGTTGCTGAATCCATTTTCACCTTTGAGAAGTGTACGTACCTGCTACGAGAAGATCCAGTGGTGTAACCACGTGTGAGAAATACCGCTCATTGTAATGACAGTAATAATTGAGTCGACTGATCCGTCAGAGAACAAGCGTTGCTCACGTGCCCGAGGCTCGCTTGAAACGATTGGAATAACGAGTAGGAATAACGAGCGAAGTGGTCCTAATGGAACGAGTAGATATAGGTATCGTTCAACTAGACGCAATACGCCCCCAACATTACAATAATTCAGATTAAGTGAAATATTAACTTTTGTCATATCAACCTATTCTTCTATTTTGTTCTATTATTTAGAAGATGGAAACAAATGGAGAGTACAACCAATGTTTGAAATGTCTTCGCCCTTATTAGCGACCATCAATATGGCTTTCAACATAGCGAATCCGTCCACTGGGATGCTAATGTCATTTGCCTACGATCAGTGTTGGGTCATTCACCCATTGATTCCTCCGGTAAAAAGGTACAGTTGATGCTCTTACTATTGCCAAAGCATTCGACTGTGTATGGCATGCTGCACTTCTTGCTTGACTGTTTGGATTCAGTTCCAGTAGTGATCCGCTACCTGAGACTATCATTGTTCTCATTGGTCTCTCTATACCTCGTTGGATAGTCGGTGCCGCACCCGAACCACCGACCCCGCCCCTTCTCTTTCCGTGGATGTTGAAACGAACATAAACATACATACATGTATTTTAATGCCGACGTTCCTCAGTACTGTGTTTTCCCACAACAAGTTGCCTTTTTTCACTCTGAACTCTGCCACACATAATAATTATTCTACTGATAACTTTCGCTGGGGAGGCTGCCTCAAAGTGAACTGCAATTCGATGGGGTTGGCCTCGCTGACCGAGGCAGGTGAGGGGGCATGCGACTGCCACCAGTGGACGATTGTCGCGGAGTGAATAGCAAGGTAGGATGAAGTGACACCCGTGCTGACGCGAGTCAATAAGTCAAGTCTGCTTCACACTAACCCAAAGGACGATATGAAATTGTAGACTGGGGCACTGCCTGATATGGTTTCTTCCAACCAATCAAAACTTGCTCAGGTCTGGTCATCGTGATTCTGATGCACCTGTTGGTGAGCTGACGCTTCCTCAATTAATCTGCTCCTCTGTCGTTCTCAGTAACTATAAAGAAATCGAATAATTTGGCCTGGAATTCTCATATCGGATCACTAGTAACTAAAGATTCCATCGAGTGGGATTTTTATTCCGTGCTCACTCACTCATGTCAGATATTTCTACTTCTACAAAACTCACATTTGCTGCCTTAAAGAACATGGTTGCCATATTAGGAAAAACGCAACCTCGTCATCTCTATGTGGCATTGAACCTATTCAATATTATTATATAACCTGGTACTGGTACTCTCCATTAGCGTATTGACCTCCCGATCTATGTTGCGTTGTCATGTCTCTTGATGACGCTTGCATTAGAGAAGAAAGAGAGCCGTTCCAGTGTCCCAGCAGCGTGAACAATGGCGGATGTTATCGATCGCACAGTTGGGCCTATAAGCTTCTCTTATATTACAATATTGTTATCATATTTTGATAATTGTTTCCTGATTAACGATGTTATAAGCACATTGTTGTTCAATACACTGTCTTCGAGGCATCGGCCTGCTGTACTCACTGATATGGAAAACAGATACATCGGCGAATATGCGTAAAATGTGATAGTCTCAGTTAAATATTTTTTTGCATTAATATGGTCCTTCATCATGGATTGTCTTTCATGAATTAGCAGGCCGAGGTAGGTCACACATATATACTTTCATATAAGATTTTCCTGTAGCATTTCATTTCCATTGACCTAATTTTTCTTGAAATGGGTTTCTCGGGACTGACTGCAATCCAAATCCACCAAGTTTCGTGTAATTCAGACTTAACTAGGGCGGATATATGCGCCTAGTTTTGGATACCTCGGACAATTCGTTCTAGAGTTATTGCTCTAACGCGCAATGTTTTCGGCGGCGACCGGGACGACACCAGTGACAGCAGCGGGTCGGCGGCGGTTGATAAACCCACATATCCATTACATAGCAATATTCCAGTTATCCATCAACTTTAGTTTCTAGGTTGACACGTTTGTAGTTGTTTTGTATATATCAACCGTTCTTTGTTACTCCCTCTTATTTATGATATTTTATCTTACTTGCCGCACATGTGTGCCGTGCGTTACAGAACATTACCTTTTCTATTACATCCCGCCTCTTCGACAGTAAACCTACAGAAGAAAATATGATCACACTTAATGCAGTCGATCATGACAGTGGTGTGCATCCTTTGTCGGCTGAAATAACACATGCAGGAGCGGTCGATGGGAACTGATAGAATTAGGAGGTGTCCTTTCCGTGACCTTCATATGCTGTCGGAGGAGCGTAACATTGTCTTCGACAGTTACCAGTGCCCAAGTTGAACAACAAGATGATATTATGCAGATAATGTAGGAACGCGTGGATTTGGGGCAAGAGAACTGTCTTTCCATTACTAAACCTCGTATCGACAATCTGCATGCGGACCGTGTAAATATCACACAGTCTCCACCGCAACATGTGTTTTGCTATTGATATATCCCTAGGCAAGTTGATAGTTCGAGTATACATACTACTCTAACTCCCTTTGCTCTTCCGTATTGTCTCATCTTCCCAACATCGTTCGCGGAAACGTACATGTGTGTGTTACATAACATCCAGAACTCTTTCAGTACTTCCCGCCTCTTCGACGGTATATTGTAGAAGACAATTCGCTCACAGTAATTGCGATCAGTCATGATAGGAGTGTGCATTTATTGTCGGCATTTATTGTGTTGTAATAACACATGCGGGAGCGGTCGATGGGGACTGACAGAATTAGGAAGTAAAACATAAACTGTGTCTTTTATGAGCTATCGAAGAGGCGTAACTCCGTCTCCCACAGTTATCAGTGCCGAACAAGATTGACAACACGATTGACAACAAGATGATATTTAGTTTGAAGCTAAAGGTAATGCAGAAACGCTAGATTTTTGGCATGGTAATTGCACTCTCACTATAGAATTTTGTATTGACGACCTGTATGTAGAAATAACACATATCACGAAGTCATTACGGAGACCTGGTATGGATAACATGTGATGGTCTAGAATGGAAAAAGAAAGTTACGCTATCATTCTTACGATAGGTACAATATAGCACGATACCTAGTGGACGGAGCGCCAACATGTCAATTTGTACTTCCAAAATAATGTGAAATATCATCATCCTGTTTAGATATGGCTTGACCAAGTCACGCTCGAAGCGTTAAGCAATAGTTACTCTGTTTGCATAAGAACCGGTACATACTACTATATTCTGAAGAGTATGTGCGCAGCTATCTAGTGCTGGTTGTCCTCACAGGTGACAACAGGTGAGTAGAGGACAGTTTGGATTGAGTGACTTGCCCGAGGGCACATCGGAGCATGCAAGACCACGTACCTCAGTCATGGACTATTTGATCTATACTTTTGACTACTCGACGTTAGGTTCTAAGCGAATGTAAAGTGTATGTTTGTTTGTTTGATGTGATCCTCAATTGCGAGTACTCGGCAATCTCCTTATTTCAAGATATCAACGCTAAGCCAACGCTGGGTCTCATATCGTTCAACGGTGCAATCTAACGCATGAAGTTAACGTCCATGATTAAGGGATAGCAGAAAGGTCACTGTAACCCAGAAAACTGGACGACAACTTTACGGTCCGTCTCAAATCCCTGAAGTGCACAAAATCAATTATTGACATTAGCGATATGAGGAGTATTCACAGAACGTACCTCATACAATCAATAAATCGTTGGTGATAACAAACCCGCAGCATGGAACAAACGTGACATCATGGAGGGGCGAAATTCGGAAAGGGGTGAATCGTATTTTTATTCTTGGACATTAAATCTTTTTAGAACAGTCACGTGGATTACCTGTCGTCAAATACCTATTTGCTAATTCAGTTTATATATAACTGGAATCCATGTCTGTCTATGTTACCTCACGGGGGGAGGGTTGGAATATGTGTACTTACTCACTCCATTCAACATTATAATATTATTAACACCTGCTTTATCACGTATTAAAAAGGAAATGAAGAGGTTTTCAAGATTGAATATATTTAAAAACACTTAAGCTTCCGTTTCTTGACGATGGTGAGGAGGTCCTGAAAAAAACTTGCCAGAATAGAATGTTGGCATCTCGCGCGCAAAGTCACTTCTCTGATACAACTCCGTATTATTGATCAGGGTTCATGGTCTGTTATTTGTATAAAGCCGTTGATTTATCGACCAGTGAGGGCACGCACATTGAGTACACTTCGACAACAGAGATGATTGAACATGTGTGCAGTCATCCATCTTATATTGCAGTCATCCATCTTATATTTAGGCTAAGCCCATTCAGGCGAGATATAAATATTTGAGGTTCGTCAATATTGAATTAAGGTCTTCATTATGTGCATGAAGCAGTCGCGATCGTAAGCATACTGAGCGTTCCATGATTAATGAGCCAGATCTAGCAAATATTTGTATTATGTAATCATGTAGGATTTGGACTAGAAAACAGTAAGATTACTTGTCAAACATCCCGAGAACAACCTGTTTTGCCTAGTATAGCTACTATACATTGCGTCAAAGGCAATACAAGATGGACTGGGCTGTTTGCAGAAAAAATGAATAAAAGGTCAACTTAATGACGAATGTGAATGCATATGAAGAATGCGATCTGCGTAGAAACAACTGAATGAGTGTGTGTGAGCGTAGGCCTAGGTGGTCTAACAAAGGAGAGCCAGGTAAAATGGGGAAGGGAACCTCACAACCTCGGTGATTACTGTACAGGAGATGGGATGATATGAAGGTAATGATTTCCTTCGAAGGTAGAGAGGAAGGAAACATAAATACAGATGATAGGGCGTTCGGTGCATGGCTTTTATATATGTTGATCGTGATCTGACGGGTGCCGATTTGTCGTCGAAATATTCACGTGTCCACCTAAAACCTGAATTACATATTGTAAGAATGGGTGAGGTCAAGGGTATCACTATTGGTTTCCTTCCTTCCTCCTACAGAATCTACGGATTTTGGGTCATCTTTCAAACCCGTTGCTGTCCATCACTTGATGCGCTCTTATGGAGGGTAGAATTGAAGCCACCAAACTACCTCAATTGAAAGGAGATACGACTTCATTGATATTAGTCTCGTGGCATTATACTGGTAGTACGATGATTTCATTGACCATACCGGCCGCTTCAGTCTATTGATCTATGGTAGGTGACTGTCTCACCAGTAATCAGGTAGTCCTGTTAAATTATTGTCTGATGGACATGAGTGGACTCCATTAACACAACTTTTCAGCCATTCACCTTCATGAGACGAGCTGGGTGACAGATTTGAACACCAATATTCGAGCCAGGAATCGAGCCTCTGTAACATATAAGCCTTTGGAAATGTGAATGCAGGTCGGTTCCCGACTGACCGATTTGTAACAAGCATATGGCAACTAGTGTTGATTTCTATAACGGATGGTATCAACATTTTTCACGGAATTACACGGGATGAGTGATATAAGAACGCCATAAATGTAAAACAAACTACATCAATTTAATAAATATTTTTTAATCATGGCGATCTGCCTCAATATTATAATTGGAAATATCGTGGTAGAGCAGACCGAGACACCAATGCGAGTCACGTGACAAATGAGCTTGTCGACACCCGCGCTAATAATCGTGGCTAGTTGTGCATGTCGTCGAATAATTGCGAATACGTTATACACAATTGTCCTATATTCTCGATCATATCAAATACGATAACATCAAGAGATCACAACTTTGTTTGGATGAACAAAGAATAAAATGGGGATTGCACAAGTACCAATTTACGCTGTATCAGCAAAACGAACGCACTAGCTAGTGCCTAATGTTTAAATGACTTGAACGTTTGATAAGCTGCTGTCTTACTTCAAAATCATCTCACTTACATCTCAATTGTATCGGATGTCACCAAGCATCACATAAGGTAAAAACCATCAATTACGACCCATGTACTGGGCCGGACGACGACCCCAACCCAATTAACGTGACAGATGAGTATGGTGACATACGCGCTAATATTCGGTGAGTTTGCATAAGTGTCGTCAATTAGTCACGGATACCTTCCATGTAATTTTCCTATTTGATCAACACAAACTTATGTTCAAAGATCTTCTTTCGCAAGCAAGTCTTCGAGAGAAAAATATGGTAATAAGTAACATCATTATGAATGTCGATTTAATGCTCCATTATTCAGCACTACTCGACTGACGCTAGTTACCTACGCAGGTTCGATGTTGGCTGAAAAAGTTATTATAGTCAATTTGAAACTGGGAGTATGCGAGAGTTGCTGGATATCACAAAAATGCGCTTTACCATCTTCACCAGATGAACGGAACAATAATGAGCGAAGTGACAGTCCGATATACAGCACCGCTTGATGAAAACATAATGATATTTCGATTGAACTCCAGTTTGTAGGTTCAGCGTACACATTTAAAACAGGAGAACGCTGTTGTACCATTGCACAAACACAAGCCTGCGGGAAAACATTGTAATGTCAAATTGTAAGTAAGAGGCATTAGCTTTTTTATCTCGAACATCTATGTATTTGCCGTAAACATGTCAATCTACATCATTTACGCATAATTAAATTGAGGCAGGAAATCTTGTGAAGCAACGTAATAAGGAGTGTTTTGAAGATTTTAAAAGGGCAGATACATGTAGGCCTATAAGCCTAATCAAAATTATTATGACTCCGCAGCATTCGTGTTTATTTGTATCATTTTCCAATCAACATGCCCACGTGAGGCCCAGATGGGTTAATCGTGGGCACCGCGGGATTTCCGTGGGCATGGGCTGACCATGGTCAGTTTTCATGGAGACCAAGTGGGCGTTGAGTGGGTTTCATGTAGGATGTTTTTCGTGGGTTAACGATGGGGTTACTAAAATGGGACCCATCTGAGTATCATATGGGTGTTGTGTGGGCAGCTGTTCATGGGCAAAAGCTGGCCCATGTGGGCTGCCCATATGGGACCCACGAAACAAATCTGCGCATGGGCACCACGGATACGTGGACACGTGGGCTGACCTATGTGAGGCCCACGAAGCAGCCCATGGCTTGCTCATATGGGCCCCAGAAGGGCATGTTGATTGGGTTGGAAAGGATTTTACTGAGATTGGATAATACCCGACATCGAGGTAAATGCTAACATGGATGTTCGCTCAAATCAGAGGGGTAACTTAATTACCAACAGTTGTAGGTAATAATAATGATAATATTCATCTTTATATAGCGTTTTCCAACGTCGTAGATATTCTCAAAGCGCTTTAGAGTTACTATCCCGATCATCGGTACCAGGCACGCTCTCCGACAATCCCGGAGAGTGAGTTGTTGTCAATATGGGCGCAGATTGTACTCAGGTTCCTCACAGGTAGCAGTGGAGATGGAGCGTTGTGCCATGTCCCCTTCACATGGAATATTACATGTCTTTCTCTAATTCATTATCTAGATTGTGTGGTATTGTATTACTTTCGGTGAAGCATTCCGGAGTCAAATTAATGATTGCCACATACATAAGTGTGAGCTCATCCCTTTATTACAATAGTAAGCGAAATAATAATAATAAATAGGTGTTTGTATAGCGCTTTACGCAGAGCCTCAAAGCGCTTGGAGAAGGGAGTGAGTTATT
>JAUOBX010462201.1:0-10337 GCA_032360705.1 Eupentacta quinquesemita
AAGAGCTGAGTACACCGCAACATAGAAGCCGCGCAATATATCCTGACCTTCATTACTAGGCGCATAGAGACTAATTTCTAACGTGTGATATGCGCGGTATGAACACTGTATATTTAGTATCATCTAATATTTAGGGGTTAATCAATGGTCGAGCGTGCATATCGCTCACCAGTAATGAACATTCAATGAATGTGTTGATCCGTTATAATAATTCAATGTTTTCCTTGTCCCATGACGTCACAAGAGTAACACATTGACGGCTGCTGGAGAGAATAAATAATATTCCAAATATTTTGAACGAGTGTATCAGAAGGAAGAACATACAATACTGATAGGAAAATAATACTGAATGTCATCAGTTACAATATATTTTTTTTGCGGTAACTCATGACGTTAGAAAGAATATCGTGTAACAGTTTGAATGTGCTGTTTTCTAATTCAGAGTAGCTGAAACCCAGCCTATGAGTTACATGATATGGGCAAAATCTACAACGCATACGGGAAAACAGAATCGACAAAAGAGAGGACCCATCGTGTGAAATGCCAATTAGGTAGCAAGAACATACAGCTAAGCAAACTCAAGGGAAAGAGGCTATCGGTCTATAATAAGGAATTTCAAAATTTATTATCAATCATGTCGACGCGATAATGAGTAAACTTCTCGATACAGAGCCTCGCATCTTCCCAGACTGCCAAATTATTCTGCAGTAAAGAACATTCCTTTGGGAACAACCGGAACCAGGAAGTTCAGCGCACTTGCATGCTTTGGTGATCAAGCACTCCAGAAACTTCAGTACAGCACAACATGGCACAACGAATATATGCGCCTATTGACCCAGTAATCCATCGGGTAATCAAACTTAAAATTAGACAATACGTCCCATGAAGAATATGTTATATAAACTCTTCTAGCAAACGGATGATGATTCTTTGAAACATTCATCCTTAATCAGATCACATGTCTTTGGAGTAAATGAGATTTACCACTCATACCTGACAGAAAATTTATTATTGATAAGATGAACTGGAATGTCACTACTCGGTATTTTGAAAGACACAATATACCAATCGCGAAGAACAACCTAATTTCCTGATTATTAGCGACTTACATTATTTATACGACTGTGTCATAGTATTACAACTTGGTATGATTACCTATCAGTCACATGTTTTGGTCTCAGCAAGTGTCATTTGTCTACTGCTTTGCCTAGTGAAATAGTACATATAGTCAACTCCGATCTAGTTGACATTGAGTGTGGACTATAGTTATCATAGGGAACCGGGCTGCTGGTATGATATGATAATATCAATATTAAGAATTATGTCGCACAAAATTCGAAAGGTATAGGTTCAATATATGTATATGTGTTAAACAAAACACTCTCAGTTCCGGGTGACTCATATGTAGGAAATTCCATCTAATCAAATCTAGGTAGGTTTTTGGCCCAATTGGGACGACACCTATATCGCAATACAAACACTTATGGTCACATCATATTTAGCTAATGACAGTGGAATGCAACGTATCCGCATATGAGCGGTCTACAAATTCAATCTGCGCTGATATGGATGAAATATATAGCATTATTTTGATGACCTATTTCCGATTACATACGTCAAGTTTTCGTTAAAATAGATCGTTAACTTTGTGGACATTTATGTGACGTATTTAAATCATAGCGTCATCCCCGATATATGTATTCTATTGACCCGCCTTTGGTAAATGGGGCCAAGGTTAATTCGATGCCCAACATAATTCAGTTAGGTATATTTACTCCACAGTCTGACTTATGTGAGTGGACAACTGAAACTGTCACTTTTGCTTAAAAGAGAAGAGATATGCGAGATATACGTCACTTTCAGGACAAAATTACTCGATCGATCTGATTGAATTGTAGTGTTTTGTGTTAGCGCATCGCTCCAGAGACATTATCATAATATTACGAATAGGAAATCAATTATTTCACCTGATAAGCGCTTTATATATTCAGTCTGATTGCTGAAAAACTCGAACGAGAGCTAGTTCCGCTGCACCACCTAGATCATCAAGTGTAGTGTCACATTGAAAATCTTCCTATTGATATAAATTCCTGAATTGTGGTATTCTAGGTGGCCTTTGACTAGGTGCCCTTTGTTTAGGTGGCATTTGTCTATTAGATGGAAATTGCCATAACGATATACATTTTCTATGTGTTGATTGTCCAAAAAATATAATGAACATTCCTACTGATTCTTCTGAATGATGGTATTCTGGGTGGTATTTGTCAAGGTTTGCATTTCTAATGGGATGAATTGGTACAGCGTAATTCTTTTCCCTCCCCACATAGAACTGAAAAGATTACATTAGGTTTTCGACGAATTACCTCACAAATGAGAAATATATATTTCTGAGGACATTCACTACAGGATTGCCATTTTGGAAGGTATACCGTTATCGAAGAAATAATCGAGTTTTTGCAGTTACGTATCTAGACAAGAATGAAGAATGAATGGGTGCAGTTTCAATACCCAGTGTTGATGTACTGGTATTTGTCAATGCTGTCCACTTTCGTTCTGCCACCAGTTTCACAGTTTTCATCAGCGATGGACATTTATTGCTGTATAGAATATTGAAACTAGGAAACCTTTAGGGCAATAGGACACAACGTGTGTGAAGCTAAACTTGTGTGTGATATTTTGTTTCGCGGAATGCAGTTTTCTCTCTAATCCTGAATAGTGCGTTATTAGTTTTTGGATGTTCTATTATCCATATTCAAGACGACCGTTTGAATACGTGATGATAACTCCATTTATAATTACCAAATATTACTACAAGTGAGATCACCTGACTAGAGACTATTTCCTTGGCGCCCAGATAGAGTGCAGACTTGGATACTGCACATGCTCTACCAGGTACACATTTTATGACGTTGTCTCTGTCGTAATACCTTGAAGGGTTTCACAAGGGGCGTCATGATCGACGCTAAAATTACGGAAAATTGAAAACTAAAATTCTTGGTCTGAACCCAAAGTTCTGTTGCAGAGCTATTGATGTTCGAGGTTTGACCATTATACTGATTGCGCAGATGTATGTGACATTGCAGTTGTACAACTCGGACAACTTCTCATGTATTTCATCGTTTCGTTTTTTGGTACATACCTCGACGTATCACAAAGCGTAACTACTAGCACCTATCATCTCACTAGATGAAAACTACCCTTGCTGGCTATGTTTTATACATACATACGTACATGAACAAACCTATATAGCGCATATCCAGGGAGATGTATATGCGCTTCACAGAGAAAGCTGCCTTGAACGGATAAAGAAAGGACTTAAGAAGTTTCCTAAAATACACATAGACGTTGCCGCGCGGATGTAAGGAGGTAGAACATTCCATATTCCAGGGCCAGCAACACGGAAGGTACCATCACCCATAGCCCTGTATGTACGATGAATCAGTCATCTAGTGAGGTTGCTACAGGAACGGAGACGACACCCTCCAGTTCGACGGGAGGAGTGAAGGTCAATGTCGTCACACAGATAACGAGGGGCAACTTGGTGGACACACTGATACATTGTAGAAAGCCGTTTGAAACAGAAGATATGTGCAGAGTTGTACAACTGTGACAACGATTAATTCTGCATGCTGGGATGCATTCTGTATTGCGCATTCACCATGACATGGTATAATTATATGGAACAAACTTCAAAAGGCTGTAGCGGAATATCGTATGAACGTCGGATTTGGACTGATATGAGTAATTTTTTCGATCATGGAGACCCTCGTGGAATCAAATGTGTAGGTTGTATTGACACACAACGGTTACTGATTTACTCGACGTTCTTGCAATGCCGAACAAGGACAATCATGCCCATCAAGAAGGATCATCTTCCGTATTTTGCCAAACTCAATTGAACAATCTCCGACTTAACTTCCACCACCAATTTCATTTGTGCCATGTTCCGTGTATATCACAACTATGTACTCAATTCAATCATTAGACTGTACAGGAGTTCTATTCCTCGTTTCGACACTATCGTCGGTTTCCTGAGATGTACTCATGAGCTTTCCACCTACCTCCTGCCACTTTGTCCGAAAAATGAGTAATTTTTGTACACGCTTATCCGTAACATGATTTAAATCCCCGTTATGTTCAAGTAAACTCATGTAGTTGATATGCTTCTCTCAATTTACAAAAGAGTTTCTGTGTCCTGGCGTCTTCCCCGAACAGATACGTCAACGACTGAAAAAGCCAACAGAAATGGCAAAGACTGGATTCATATTACAGTTGCCGCCAGCTATATGAGGGCCGGCAGTAGCTATTGGAAGTAAATTCAATAACTCCTCAATATGACAGGCAGATGGGCAATGAATTACGACTGGGCGACAGAATGAGAGGATTGCATGGGAAGATTGCAAGAAATATGTTTTGCTCGCTCCAAAATACATACGTTAGCGTCGTGGGGAGGAAATTGAACTGCTAAATGATTAGGTCATGACAGTAAGTCGTTTTGGCCGTCGACCTTTACCATCGCTCTATTTATGTTTATTCTTCCAGATGGCGAAGTTGACTATTCACATAGTGGATACCATTCGGAACCTGTGTAAGTTTCACACTTCACAGCCTGCCCAGTCAACAATTTCAGCCTTGAGGAATAACAGCCAAACCAATAACAGATTTTATTATTATCCATCTGAGCGGAATCTGAATTATGAACGCCTTAACAGAAACTATACCATCGGTAATGACATATTGGACAGGCATTATTGATAACATTGTCCAAAAAGGCATTGCTCCCAGTCCCATAAATTCCACCTCCTGAAACATGATTCCGGTTTTAGCCGAGGGGCCTATTGACTGGTTTAATCTAAGTCGCAGAAGTAAGGCCTTCGGTAAATACAACAAACCATTCTCAAAGCTTTGCGATTTCAATCAACGATGTTGGCAAACGGTCAGTTTACTTGCAAACGATAGTTTGTCACTTTGCCGGAAACACAAGAGGGCAAGGTGAATCGAGAATACCTGCGCGATTAGAGTGAGTATTATTATCAGATATATTGATTTATGCCTGCGTTTCGACAATAATAACGAATAATCGAATACACAGGCGAGGAAAAACTGATCACCGTACCTGCACCTTTTGATGATAACTTGAAAGCTGGATGAATGAAAAATAAAATCTCTAGACGTACCGGTAATCCACGATGATAAAAATAGCTGAAATGAAGCAGCAATAACGAATATGTAGACATACTATTGAACTTTCATAAAGTCTATATAAACAGATTGTTACTTCAACATGGTTCATATCTCATTTTGACCTAAAACAATGTTGTTACAATGAATGTCATAGAACAGTTGTGAGTAGAATGATTGCCTGTTATTCGAGTAATCATTCAGTTCATATTCAATACATTGCTTAAATGCCTAGTCTGAGTTTGAAATAACATGACTTCACTCAGTCAAGAATAATAAATGATTCATTATATTATTCCAAGGACGGAGTTACACACACCTACACAAATGAGCAGCGCGAACACTCCGCAATGTCATCACCTAATATAATCTTGTCAATCAGGTTCAATCTACACAGACACCGGGAACACTACACAAATGTGTCCGTACCCTTGACCGTTGGACCTGCTCACCGCTATTCAATACACTCTACCTAAGATTTTTGATGGCTGAAAAACTCATTTTGACCAAAACTGAGAAAGTAATCCCCTCCTGATGATTTCTGTAGGGGAATAATTTTTTGCCCACATAAGAGTCTCGTCGCTGACACTCGTCCACATTGCTCAATAATTTCTCATATATTATTTGATATTCAATACGAGGATAGTGATTATTTGATGCTGTTTAAAACGAAACGTATGAATATTGGAGTTATGAGAGAGTGAAGTGACTGGTATTTGATCCAATGAACTTTAGGTGTTCGGTTTATTCGATCTATTACTTGGGGATTGAAAGAAGTTTGGAGCATATGCTGTGCATAGCTGAAGGGGCTACTAACACGACACCTCGGCCAAAGCCAACCTGGTGTGAATGTGTACGTTACCAATTTGAGCGTTGGACTTTTGCAATGAGTAACAACGATGTTCATGCAAAGCAGGACCCCGGAGGGCAATGGGTTCCGTTCCTCCTACATTCATTTGTTATTGAGGCACACGAGCGTTTTCAAATGACCTACGTTTGCACACGTTTACCTGCGAAACCAGTGGGGTCAGCAGGGGTCACATAGCCTCGGTTACCAGCCTCTGCCGCTCTAATCAATGTTAAAGTTGATATGGCTATAGTCTAACGATTCTGCTCGATGAATAACCTGACGATGTGTAGCGATGGTTTTCCTTGAACATGTACATCCAAAATGGCGGTTGACTTGATGGAAGACGTCAAAATTTAGAGAAATAAGTTGTGGCCGGTGGTAAACACCGTGACGGTCATTGAAATAACCAGTTTAGCATTTAACGTGTGATATTGGAATTATATATATAATGACATACATGAATTTGGAGAGGACTGTCATCTCAATTGCAAGGTCCACGAACGCGAGTTACAGCCAGATTGGGGCTTTAAAGAAAGCAGTTCTACACACGTAACAGTTAGGAATTGAAGAACCACAAAGTCCATTGCGATAGTTCACTGAAAATAAGTCAGGAAAATAATGCAAACCACCAGTCGGAAATCACTCTAAACCATATCGCTGAGGGAACCTAATATACTCTGTAATTTGTGCATCGCTGAATCATGTGAACGTCACTGAACAGTATGTGAGTGATCGAACGCAATTAACAGCACTCCGCTCCAGTGCGGTACATAAATATGAATAGCTATTTCCAGCTTCAGACGGCTTTTTCTTCAAACTGGCAATCCCAGTTTAAATAGATCGTTGACTTTGTGGACTTTTTATGTGACGTCTGCTACATCCAATCCAATTTGTGATTGAGATTTTCGTCTGCTATTGAGTATTGATTCGTCTTAGCTAAATGGGCTAAAGCTGATTCGATGAAGCGCTAACACTTAGAGAAATCAATCACACTGAATTCAGCAGACGATGAAAACTAGGAACGCACTGTACGGGACGATGTGATTTTAAGGTAGGTAGGAGGAAGTAGTCAGTTAGTGGGCACCTACCGTGGAACGGAAGACATTCAAGAATATTTTTTTCAGTTGAACTCGCGTGACATGTCTGTGCTGATCAGATGCCTGGAATAAACCATCATCGTAGAACGCAGTTCCGTATAGCAAGCCGAGCGTTCTTAGATGGCGTTTCCTTTTTAGTATGATTACCCTTAAATCATGTAAATGCAGAGAATTCTGGACATCCGCGCCATTTGGATGATCTTTAAAAGTAGGTATCAGGTAATAGAAATGATATACCTTAGGTATATTATTTCATTTCCGTCAGTGAAGTTGAGTGCGGAATACATTTATCTATCTGGTTTTATTATGTTTAGTGATACATTTATTTACTCTGGTTCGTAGTCACGATTGAAACTCCTCTATAACATGTAATAGCCTAAGTGTTACCCTTTTTCTTCCCAAACCCACCAAACTCATAAGTATAATCGGGTCAGAAGACGCCTCTTACATACATGGATAAATAAGCTCTTCTCTCATACTCGAAATAATGAGCGCTACATTTATTAAAAATACTAGCTATGATCAAATATAGTCACTACAGATTTCAGACATTCATCTCGAAGAATATCAAATTAAAAAAGATTGAACATACTTGAGTGGTCTCACGTCCTCTTCAAATCTTTAGTGTTTGGATATTTGCTTACCGTTGCTATACGAGTCGCAGGAACATATGTATAATTGTATATCCTACTAGGATGAGTGCAAGGTAAACGAGAATGTCGAGGTGACCTATCATTTAGGTACAATGATTCATATTCCCACACACACTCAATGGACAACGAAACGAAAGGGCCTTGATTAAGTGTACATTCTAGCTCATATCCGACCCACGAATATTAGGCTATGTCCTTTATTGACAAACAGTAAAATCGACTTAGTTTGCACTCAGTTTACACGTTTCACTGTTGTTGAACTGTTGTTTAACATTTAACAGGAACAAAAACATGCATAATCGTGACCGCTACTACAAAGCGTCATCGAAATAATGAGAGCCACATTTATCACCATCGTTATATACCGGGGTAGAACAAGTTTCGCGTTATAAATCACGGCTAGGAACTGTGCACTGGATATTTGCTGCATGGCCTAACACTGGTAATAGAGGTTTAACACCTTCGATTAACCTTAAATGAATATCTCATCAATGTATGGTTTGACACGATCGCCGAAGTCTGTGATGACGGAATGTCTGCTTCTGGGAATATTAGTTTGATCTTGTAAGTTAGAATAAATTATTTCGATATGTTCGTTCACAGGGCTTTCCGCAAAATCATTTAGAAGGATATTCCATATATTTGGTTGTGGTTAATGCACTCAAGAAACTTTACATCAACACACCATTATACCTCACGATATGGACATACTAGCAAGGTACCGTACCTCTTTGATCCATATGTGTGGAAATGTGAGCTAGGGTGATCAACATCTAACGAGAGCAGACACGTCACTGCTACCACGAGACGCTGTCGAATAAAAAATGGTTTGGAAAAGTTTCACGTTTATAGCCAAGACTGACAATAAAGGTATAACTATAATAAATGTTTCATTTAATGGCTGGTTCGGCAGAGACGCCGGGGTTTGTGATGACGGAATGCATGTATACTCTGCTCCTATGAATGTTTGCCCTCATGACCTGTGTAAATTAGAATAATTCAGTTCGATTTGATCGATTCCAGATTGTGTTTCGCAGGATGCATTTGGGAGATTCTTTCCGTGGATTTTTTCTAGGTTATCACAATGAAGAAACTGTACTTTAACAACGCAGTATACCTCACGATGTGGGCTTAGCGAGATTGAACGTACCATTCCGATCCATGTGTGTGTGTATCGACGATGTTAGTAGTCAGCATCTGACGAGAGCAAATACGTCACTGCTACCACGAGGCGTTATCGATCTAGAAATGATTAGACAAAGTTTAGAGTCATCGTCACAACTCGAGCGTTTGAAAATAATAAACATGGACCGAGAATGACAATGGAGGTTTAACACTCGATTTACCTATAATAATTGACTGATTGATGGGTAGTCGTCGGAGTCTGTGACGACTGAATATCTGCTGAGAATGTATGGCTCGATGCTTTGTATGATTGGAATCGATTAGTTCTTCGTTTTCGCTCACAAGGAATCTAATAGTAAGCATTCAGGATGTTCTTTCGTTGGCTTTTTTTTTACTTAACACAATGAAGGAATTACACTTCAACAGAGCAGTATACCTCCCGATATAGACCTATTTGCAACGTACCTCTTTGGTCCATGTTTGGGGGTAAGCGACATCTAACGAGAGCAGATACGTTACTGCTACCACGAGGTGCCATCGACTCAGGAATGGCGTGGGGAAGTTTCACGTTCATAGCAACTGTCATTACTCGAGCGTTGGATATTTTGAGCATGAACAAGACTGACAATAAAAACTCAACCCTTCCAATTGACCTACAATAGTTGTTCGATGGATGGATGGTTTGGCACGAACGCCGAAATCTGTGGCGACTGAATGTCTGCTCTGCTTCCGCTATGCATAATTGGAATCGATTAGTTCTCTGTGTTTGATCACAAGGTGTCCAGTAATGGGCATTCACAAGGCTCTTCTGTGGATCTTTCCGTAGTGGATACAATGAAGAGACTCCAACTGGGGCATTGTACCTCACAACGTGGGCTCGTCTTCAGGGTTGAGCGTACATCTTCGAGTGTGTTATACAATATCAATATGTAGGATAACGATTATTCAGACGATTGCAGACGTTAACTCGCCTTTCCAATATGAACACTATATAGTTAGAATTCTTATAATCGAAACGATCTGCAATTGTAGCGTTACTGCATCTGCCTATATGCATTTCCAGTATGTATACTTTTGAATTTGATATACCAATTACTTCATTATTAATTTAATATGTTACTGTCGATACGGAGAAGCAGCGAGATAAGATGATGAAAACCAAGATATGTTATCTACCAACGTCGTATAATTCAAAAATTAAACGAGACTTACCTTAAGTTGAAGTTTGATTGATATTTCATGAGTTGTGCAGCAGGAACGGGATTTAATGAGATTGTGCCGCGCCGCCGCCATGTAATCATCATTTTTTACAGCATGTTTTTACTTCTTAGGAACAGTAGCACTGAACGGGATTCTCTCCATGGGTTGGGTGGGAGAGGCATTTAATCCCGTTCCTGTTGCACAACTCATGAAATTCCAATCAAACTTCAA
>JAUOBX010462312.1:0-10337 GCA_032360705.1 Eupentacta quinquesemita
TCGACCAAAGCGGGTACGTTTTGACTTACCTTTTCTATCATACAAACACACGGGTACGTTTTGGTCAAAACCGGGTAAGTTTTGGTCAGGGTACGTTTTGGTCAGGGTACGTTTCGACTGGATACCCTCTAATATAACCAACATGGAATATGGGGGCCTCGAGAATACAGAGCTTATAGCACGTGATTCATCTTCTCTTGGGGACCTTTAATGATGGGCTTACATGCCCTGTTGGATCTCCCTGCGGACCGCTCCATTCGACACATGCTCTGTGTACGAGGTGCCTAATATTTTCCTGTAGCATCTCATTTCCATGGCCATGATTAGTCTTTGAAGTTCTGCTGTCAGTGTACAAGTTCCACAGGCATGGAGGGAGATTGAAAGTGCAAGGGATCGCAACAACTGGATCTTTAAACGCAGAGGTAACCCACGATGCCCTCAGCATAACATTACCTTTGCACCTCGAGGTAATTACACGGGACGCCTGTAATCTCATAGTGAGATTAACACGCGTTGTGTACATCACATAATCCACTTTGTAGACGAACGGTTTCGGCAACTACTGCGATTAGACTTCAAGGCTACGTGCTCAGTGTACTATTCTCTTTATGCACTGTAAACGTTCGACTTGGTTCATACTAATGCTGCATTTCTAGGCTGTAACATTTTTATGAGTTGCCAATATTTCAAAACGCATTATTATATTGACACAATACTTAAAATAATAATGATACTACAGGTACTCATATAGCCTTTCATCACTGTTCTATAGGTGTATCAAATCGCTTCACAGATATAACCCCGATCATGAGAACCATACACGCTCTCCGACAATCCCGGAGAGCAAGTTGCTGCCGCTATGGGCCCAGATTGTACATAGGTCCCTCACATGTAGCAATGGGGATGAAACGCCAGGGAGACTACCTGAAGACCCTCTAGGGAAGCCAATCGGCCATATACAGAGATCGAACTCACAATTTTCTGATCACTAGCCCGGAGCCCTACCGACTGAGCTAATCTGATTCCCATTGCGGGTGATGTGAGTTATTTACCAATTGAGTAAACTCATGCTACAATCGCTCAGCACAAGTCGCCTCACCACTTAATAGGCGAGAATCGCAGAGATCGTTTTCGATTCACAAGGACATCAGTGGATTACTTCTAGGTGGTCAGTGTACAGCTTCTCTCCGAAAATGAAATGTGATTGGAATGGTCCATATAATTGGAGATCGTCGTATAGCGTAAAGGGAGAATTAACTCTTATCTACGAGAAACTAACTAACCGTCCACCACTTGGTACACACATCCTTAACAAAACTGGCCTTAACTTTTTACATCAACTTTATCTGTTCTTACAACTGGAGACATCAGCTCTTAGTATAATACGGTATTTTATACCTCTCATAATTGAATCAAGTTTCCAGCGGTTTTTAGATTACCCACGTGTAATCTACATCAATACCTCTCATAGTCATACCTCTCGAGCACGTGCCTTCGAGCAATGACTGCTGGAAAAGGGGTTCCCAAGGGGAGACTGTATGCGTGTCTCCTCATCAGAATCTATATCCCGTATATTTACGGTACTCCAATACCCCCACGCTGTGTGCACACCCATGGGATCAATGGGGATTACTCCCCATCATAACGTAAGATCACTAAAACACACAATACATGCTGCGATTTTCTGTGATAGTTAGTACTAGTCGTAACACCCGGGATGAGGTCATGCATTAATTTATATAGCAAACCTAAGTAATTTTGATATCGCCCAAACGGACGGAACCCATTCCACGAAGTGTTTGAATGCGTATTAGATTACATGATTATTTGATACAGATGAAACATGTCTTTGTATAGCAGCAGCTAAATTTGATATATATCTGTTGCATAGTTCAAACAGAAAACTTTTTTGCATTTCCCACGCACAGCTCATACGTTGTTTTCTCCAACTTTTTGGATACACTGTCTGACTGTGGTTCATGGATTCAGTCGTTATCGGTTATTGTCCAAACCCCTAGTTCTACGATTGAATCGGTCTTTTCCGAGATGATGTAATGTCACAGCTTCTTTGAAATAATACGTAATATACATAATAATCTGTTGTTTTTTCGGTTTCTTCGGTTTGCAGATGACACCTCATATATAGGCCAATGTACATTTCACAAACAAATAACTTACGACACCAAAAATACCCCAAACAACACATATAGCACGTTAATAAACAATTTTTACAACAAAATGAAAATAAATCCTGTTATATGAATGTGTATGAACAATGAACCCTGCTGCAAGAATGTATGTTTCCTCATTATTTGAAGTAGTCATTAATTCAAAGATTACTGAAAATTGTTTGCATTTCGTTCATGTCAGGATAGATGGTAACAACATGTGAGAATGAGCACAAACAATTCGCAAATCAAATTAGAATAATCCTGTCGAATGTTGATGCACCAAAAATTATGTGAAGATTCAGGCCCATTATACCGCTACGTTTCTCACTAATCGTCAATTTTACACGTTCTTTTGTGATAACAGCTTGGGCGATGTTGCTGTAAAGTTCACATGTACTTTAATAGTTACGAAAGTAATAGGCCATCGTATTAATTTCTTGTTTTTTTTGACAAATTTCTCCAAATTTATATAGATGAATCAATTTAACATTTTGTAATTGGTTTATTGGTGTAGGACAATCACGACAGAATACATTCAAAACGTGATAACATTTCATGATACGTCACACTATGCAGTAAAATAGAAGCACAGCTAATAACATAAAACATATTTTTGTTTCCGAAAGCGCAATTCCCTGCAGGGCTTCTATGAGTGATATCAGTGTGTTCTAGTAAGGGAATAAATGTGAGGGTATGAGGTCATTTATTTCATTCAAGATCGATGATGACGTCATCACAGTGGCGGACGACCAAACCGCCAGGCGCGGTCGTCTCAGCCGCTGTGATGACGTCTTCAGAGCTCTTAAATTAATTAAATGACGGAAATACCCTCACTTTTATTGCCATTCATAAATACACGACTAAAACAACTCCCAAAACGTCGAAAAAGTATATTTTTCCGTAGATTTTCACAGTCAGCAAAAACTTCTTCCTTACTGGGACAGTGACGTCACAATGCCTTAATTTTCAAACAACGACTGATGCTGAATGGGTGATATTTCAGCTGCGACAACGACGTACAGTCAAAACAAACAAACAGCTAGCTATTCCACTATTATTTCTCGTCAAATTACGTCGATTTCGAACAACATTCACTTTTTTCAATCCTGGAGATATGTCACTCCCTTTGCAATCGTATTTTAACATTTAGAACACTTGACACTGTATGTAACTGCTGAATTTGTCGCTAACTTCTGCCTCTGCCTCGGTCGAGCGCCCGGTGTGCCTGCAAGCCTTCGATCCGAAAACAGACGACACAAACTGAGTAGATACTATTACTACTGCCTGCTGGATTCGTAGGAAGATAGGATATTTCATAGTCGTATTCGTAGGATTAGATTCCTTAGTGGATCTGGAAAATAGACCGGTTTGGCCTAGGCCTAACCAAAGCCTAACCTAACCTAGGCTAACGTTAACGTGTGGTTCTGTGGTGTGGGCCTAGGTTGTCATAAGTTAGGCCTGTTCGCTATGGATTATGTGGCTGTGGTGCAAATGCTATTGTTAGATTTACGTTATGTATATGGTGTCACACCAATTCATCAACAATAGGCAGGATTATGGGTTCGTGCTGGAAGCATGAAAGTCGGCTTGTAGGGACTACTACAAACACAGACAAGCAAACAGTCTGCTTTTCAAATTGACCCGTCGTCAACAATAGCTGCCTACATCACTATGGCAACCATTGTTATACTGTTGTTGTGTGCAGATTAACAATGTCAATACATCAGCCAAACAATCAAAAGTTACACTCACTGGAATTCTCCTAGATCGACAATATGCAAATGATGGTACCCTCGAATGCGATTCGAAACTGGTCTCGAATGAACTACCCAAGTCAGATCGACCAATGGCAGGAAACCAATAAGGGTGTTTATGAATACTAATCAAAATGAGCTAAGATGACGTCAGTTTTGTAACATAAACATACAGCGACTGTGAATAGATATCAACATAATTGCTGCCCAAATTGCTAAGGTAATAAAATATGATAGCTCGTTTACATTTATCATTTCCTCGGAGATATTACAGTATGTTTCATGCTGATATTCCTCAGCTCTGAATTTGACATATAAATGAACTGGTTTCATGTTCACGGCTTCTCGCCGAGTGTAGGCTATATAAGTATCAGAGGAAATATGTAATCATTGTGGTCGGTCTTCATGGTGTGACTCCTTTGGACTTTATGTATCGTGCCATTGAATGCTCAGTCGCATGCAGCTTTTCCTATCTAATGTAATACCACTACAAGTTCGAGAATAGGTAACAATCGTACTATTAGGTTACTATGTATAACTATAATAATACAACATAATATCTGTATATGCAGCAACCGCCTTATTCCTACAGCTCAATGACGCCTTGCTGTTACTTGTACTAATGTCGCAGTGCGTCAACACAGTTGCTACTTCACTGGCTAATGAACCCACGACGTGATAGCCCGCGATCATAATCCTCCCTTTAGTATGGCCCCGAACCTAATTCCGTACCGAACTTTTGGACAATTATACAGGGCCCGTCGTACTCAGGCACTGCAATGGTTTGAATTGGTCCCACCGGAGTAGGGCTGGGGTTCCCCATGATAAGCAAGTGGAAATTGATACCTACATTTGCCTGCTCGTTTGAATTAGCTTCTCTCGCAAGTACTCGGCAGGATCCCAATCGAGATATTTAGGGATCAATATAATAACCTCACCTCATTCACAGAATTGCGGAAAATTGACCTATTCTGAGGGAAGAACTGACATACATATCATGGATTTCAACCTGAACTATTGAATGGTTGACTCTACCCAGTGGTTGATTGCTACAGCCGCATGACCCATTTCTAATCAAGATTTCGCGAATTCCATGGGAATCCACACATATATCATTGATAATGTTGCGTTCGAAACGAGTTGCAGAATAAAAGCGTAGAAAAGTTGAATGGGGATTAGGAATAGAAACTATGTTACTAGTTCACGGAAAGTGCACAATTTCAATCACTCTAACAATTAAGTTGATGAACGTTCATAACCGTTCATTAATAGCAGGAATGAAATCTCTTGACGATGAGCAGCTGATTCGCGAAGATGACTAGCCAGGCTGTAAGCTGACGCATTCACGCAGCCAGGCTTCGCTTGTATGAGGGTGTGAATAACCAACATCAGCTTGGTTGTTCCTCATCTTGGAAATATTGCTTGAGGGTAAACGTAGCAACAGCTGTGGATTCAATATCAATTTGATGGGCCTGATAGTATCCGAGGGATAACGAACGGATAGGTATTTCCAGTCACTCAGATAATGATACGATAACAAATTACAAAATATGAAACTGTGTTGGAGGTATGCGATGTTTATGATAAAGGCCAGGTGAAGGGCTAATTCATTGCCTGGAAACTTACATAGATGAAAAGAGCATATCTCAATACCCTTGAATCCGAAATTTGAAGTTCCCAACTTGTTGTATTTCCATGTTATCCCAATTAACAAGTCTGATGACGTCACGAGGGGAACCAAATGAATGTCCCTCTTGAGATTACACAATTATAACTGAATTTTCATTCCTCCATAAGTGAAAAGTGCAAGTGATTTTTTCCCTTCGAAGTCGATGATTACTTGCATCTATATCTCCCGAAGAATTATGTGAATTTTTTCCCACAGCAGGCTCACACTTTTCGTGCGACAGCATTGTGAAAAAGTCAATTTCGCATTGACTTTGTACAGAGCATGCATTTTCCTTCCCCTTGTGATATAAAAAAAACATCGCATAATGACAGATCTATCATCATTCTCACTGTCTTATGGACTGAAATACTTATTGGGGGTTGGATTTCTTAATATACTAGTCAAAGGGAATCATATTCTGCAAAGTCAAGTTCAGCACTTCCATTGACCATTAAGATGGGTATTGCTATACACAGTATTACATACAGGGCATTAGGCTGTGGTCACCATGAACTCCAGCAAATTACGTTGTGCGCCTGTATGTGGTATGAAAGGCCCAAAATATATGGGCTTTGGAAGTGGTTGCTGTGTCGTTCAGTGATGAATTGGTCTCTCGGTCATTTCAAACGTTCTAATGTTTACACGGTTAACGTGATCAATTAGTACATGACACAGTCATCATGCATAATCGACAGACAAAGTAATCAAATTAAATAACCACAATCGGTTGTTTAATTGTTCGAACTGAGATATCAGTGAGGACTGAGGATGCCCAATGTATTGCAGTGATATTGTTATTGATATAAAGGGGTGAAAAAAACTCTCAGAGGGTAGGGGGCGGTCACCGAAGGACAGAAATAAAAGTATATAAACGAATATAATAAGAGAAGGCAAGATCACTCGGAATGCAGAGACCCACTATGTCGCACTCGTGCTATTTCACATATACAGCTTAATTGGATCAGGTTTGGTATGATGTAGACCTGAATTTCAAGCAATCTATGGTAGGGTAAGATGCAGTAATGATATGACCACAGATCACGATCTATTATGTCAGTGATGAACAGGTTTTTATTTATTGATTTTTTTGTTTCCATGCCGGAGGCAAATGGAATCTATGCGATGGTGCGGGCGTGTGTTTATGTGTGTGTAGGGAAATGTCACAGATGACATTTCCCTGGTGTGTTTGTGTATGCGTGTGTATGTGTATGTGTGTCACGCCTCTTGTAAACACGATAACTAATGAACGAAAAAGTGCAGAGACTCCATGCTTGGTATGTGGGTTCGCCGTATGAAGTACATGATTCCTATTAGTTTTAGGTTTGATCAAAGGTAATCTGGGGTCAACAGAGGTCAACGTATAAAAACATTTGTAAACACAGTTACTAGTGAAGGGAAAGTTGCAGAGACTTCATACTTGGTATGTAGGTTGGCTATATGGAGTACATGATCCCTATCGTTTTTAAGTTCGGTTCAAGGTCATCTGGGGTCAGCGGCGGTCAACGTCTAAAAACCTTGTTAACACAGTAACTAATTAACAAAAAGGTACAAAGACTTCATACTTGGTATGTAGGTTGGCCATATGGAGTACATGATCCCTATTGTTGTCAGGTTCGGTAGGTGGTTATCTGGAGTCAACAGAGGTAAAAGTCTAAAAACCTTGTAAACACGGTTACTAGTGAAGGAAAAGTTGCGGAGACTTCATACTTGGTATGTAGGTTGGCTATATGGAGTACATGATCCCTAACGTTTTTAAGTTTGGTTCAATGTCATCTGGGGTCAACAGAGTTCAGAGTCTAGAAACATTGTGTACACGGTAACTAGTGAACGAAAAGGTACAGACACTCCATACTCGGTATGTAGGTTGGCCATATGGATTACATGATCTCTATTGTTTTGAGGTTCGGTTCAAACGAGACAGTGTAGAGACCTCAAAATTGGCATGTCGGTTGGCCATACAGAGTACATAATCCCTATTGTTTTGGGATTCGGTCCAAGTTCATCTGGGGTCGACAGAGGTCAAAGTTTGAGAACCTTGTAAACTTGGTAACTAGTGAACGAAGGTTGCAGTGACTTCATATTTGGTGTGAGAGTTGACCATGCGGAGAACATTATCCCGATTGTTTTGAGATTTGGTCTGAAGTCATCTGGGGTCAACAGAGGTCAAAGTCTAAAAACCTCGTGAACACGATAACGGGTAAATAAAGAGGTGCAAAGACTTCATACTTTGTTTATGGGTTGGCTATATAGGGTACATGATTCCTATTGTTTTAGGTATGGTCCAAGGTCATCTGGGGTAAACAGAGGTCAAAGTCTAAGAACTTCGTATTAACTAGTGAACAAACAGGTGCATAGCCTTCATACTTGCATGGGTATGTAGGTCGGTCATATAAATTACCTAATCACAATTGTTATGTAGTTTTGGAAGAAAAAAATCGCTACGCATCTTTGCGTTCTTTTTTCAAACAAATATGAGCTACCACACCTCATACTTTATATTTCTTAAAAACCACGGAACTAGAAATATGATGTGGATTATAAGGGCTAAAAAGTTATGCTAATAGTTCTCGTGAAACCCGATGGTGACACCCCCACAATATTCTTCTTCGTTGTTGCTAGTTGCATCTATCTCTAAGAGTAACTAATTATCAACCCCGTATTCTCGCTACATGGTACTATAGCAGTAGGCCTACATACAAACCCTAATGCCCCAATGCAACATGACTCTCGCACCTCGAAGTAATTACACGGGACGCCTGTTTGTTCCCAGTGAGAAGAACACGCGTTGTGTACATCATAATATTCACTTGGTAGATAAGTGGTTCTGGCAGCCACTGTGATTAGACAGTCAAGGTTATGTGCATGCCCTCTGTTATCATGCAGTTGACGCATCCCGACCCTGTTCACACTGAAGTTGACCTACCTAACTGCTGAACATTCTATTGGGGCTGTTATCACTTGGGACCGTATCAGCATAGTGAGATAATGAGGGTACGTAATATCGAGTGATATAATGTGATCAACCCTCAGTTAGAAACATTCATGACAAATGGTTAGCGAAACTCGATTAAGATAATTTTAGAATCCAGTTAAATTCGAAGTAACCGATAACTTGACAGTAAAATATTATTCATTATTGCAATGGTAATGAGTAATGAATGACAAATACGACCGATAATATTTTTCCTACCTCAGCCTAACATCCATAACGTACGAACATTTCTTGGAGTCAAATTCAATTTCCTTTTTTCGAGTAGAATCGTCAACAGATAATAGTTTAAACCTGATTATGACGAAACGGTATGAGAAAAAAATGACAAGAAGAACAATGAGCATAGAACAATGACAGGTATCAATATATCAGGAGGAGGCATTGGAATATGCGAATGATCTATACAAATTCCAAAAAATCACGCATGAACAAGTACATTTTCATTATTGAATCGATAAATGACTTTATCGTTAATTAACATAATGGTAGCAATGGTATTCCAGATAATACATATCAGCATATGGGAGACGTAATGCTCACATCATAATAATCGAGATACAATAACAAATTCGACGCATACACGGGTGTAATTTTATTATCGACTGCGATACGCAAAATGACTTCATCGTTAATTAACATAATGTTAGCATTTATATTCCAGATTATACATAGCAGCGAGTACATATAGGGGTAGCTGCATCTGCCAATTTGAAACGCCAAAAGGCCATCATGTATATGAAAGCGTGTAGTTAAATATTGCCTCTGCACTGCCATGAAAGAGGGGGAGACTATTATTTAAACATACAATGTTAATTCTCTCGCTGATCTCCTTCTAATTACTGGGAATGCCTGCAGGCACTTCAGTTCCATCAATAATTTGAAATATGATCGCATCATAATGTAAAGAAATAACGAAAATGATAGACGTCATGTGGAAACGTCGTTTCAAATATCAATTGAAGGTGGATTAGTCATATTGATTCAGATAGTGTCAAATATTCTTGTAACAGTAACTTTTACTGAAAAATGTGTCTTCAAGAAGAATAGATATCCATCCCTCCTCTCCATATATTCTGCTTTCAGAAATGTCCTCAAATTTCTCATCCTGAGAGCCATCGACATCCAATATAATCCAGAATTATATTTAGATAATACATATAAGGGATTACACCAAGTTTGCCGAGTTTTAGAATGTCTCATCTCGAGAGCCATCGACATCCAATATAATCCCGTATTATTTCACGATAATACATGTAAGGGATTTCACCAAGTTTGCGGAGTTTTAGAATGTCTCACACGCAGTCTACCAGAACTTTCCAGGACTTCTCGAAGTCAATCCTCTGTCAATAATCGCGCACGTGCCCTCGAGCTCCGACAGCTGAAGTAGATTTCCCACGAGGCTAACGTTACGTGTTCTCTACACAAGAAAGGAATCCTGCTTGATTCGCGATATTCAAACATGGTATGTGTGTATTCCCAGGATAACAAGTAAAAACAAACTGACAAAGGGGAGGGGTTTGAATGTGGTTTTCCTGTGATTTAGTTGATTCGAGTTGATCATGGCTCGTGTTAGACAAATATTATTTACAAACATGCAGGGTAACACGTGGATTAGAACAAAATTGGCAGACTATATCGTGTATTATCGGCGGTACTATGTCACTATGTACAAATATCTCCCTCGAGGCTGTTGTATGCGTGCCTCACCCGCAGAAAGCATCTCCTGCCTGATTTGAGATATACTTGAGATA
>JAUOBX010462423.1:0-10336 GCA_032360705.1 Eupentacta quinquesemita
GTTTGCGTTCGCGTGGGAGCGACGTTTAAGTGTTTTGCCGCATCCCGCATCCGCACATATGGAATCCGACCTTAACTGCGTCACCAAGCGTAGGCAAACTGCTGACCTCCTTCACCAGAACCTTTCCATTGTAACCAAGTGGGGTTGTGATAACCTAGTCATGGTCAATTCCAGGAAGACTTAACGACACCTCATTTTTCGGAAGCGTAACAAAACCGTTCCCAACATTTCTTTCGAAGGTCCTCCTGACCTGGGCTTCGGGACTCTATAGTATCTCAGCTGGAAATCACATAATGGATATATTACCAAGCAGCCCTCTCAGGAAGTTCTTTTTCCGCTCACAAAATCGCTTTGAACCTATCCATCTGTTGCAGCTCAATTAAACACAGATCCCCCACCCCACAGCTGTAATAGTGTTCCCATGTTCAGGGAGTAGCCCCTCCGTCAGTTATCGAAATCCTTGATGAGATTCAGTCCAAGGCTACCAGACTCATTGGATGTGACTTCTTGACTTCTCCTCTGCGAAGTCTCGCGGACCGGTGATGTGTCGCAGCTCTCTCTCCCTTCCATCGCTGCATCTTTGGGCATTGCTCATTCGAGGTCCACTCTGTCATCCCCCACCTTTCATCTCATCCCGTGTAACTCGGTAGGCAAGCAGCACGCACCAATATACTGTTTGCATTCCCGCTGCCCGTTCTGTCTCTCTCTCTCTCTTCCTCATTCGTTGTGAGGACCCCTCGACGTTGGAATGCTTCGCCATCCGTCTGATCTCTCTCCTCCTACAACCTACAGCTATTCAAGTATGGTGTCAATAGACTTTGTCTCACTACACTCTTGTGACTCCTCTTCCGGCGGGCCACGTCATAGGTGTACACCTTTGCCTGCATTGCATCCATAAAGAATAAGGTGAAGAATAACTACACACTACGAAGAAGTGAGAGCATATAGACTATCCAGTATAATTTGGTAATCACTGTGACCATATGCACATAGCCTATGTGTGACCTAATTCGGCCTAATTCAAGCCAACCACGTTGATCACTCTAGTATTGTAAAGTTATCATAACTCAACAATAGGGGTATTTAGGTCTTTGTCGAAGGTCATAGTTGAATAGAGGTAACTGGGTAATTGCTTTCCTAGCGGTTTAAATTAAATTATTTGGTAATTGTTCGTGTGAGTACGTTGAACTCCCGATATCCCTATTAGCGACGGACATGGCGATACATCATAACTTCTTTTATATAATAAATCGGCTGTCAGAATGGCTCCATCACAGATGTATACAGGTCCATCACATCGCATGATGGGGCAATATAAAATACATTAATTACCCGCCTGTAATATTATGTCAAGTCACCTGTCTTATTCGTAAAGCCGGATCACTCTACTGCGCCAATGCAACGAGAGATCTATAGCGCATATGGACTGTCTATAGTATAATTTGTTAATCACTGTGACGGAGTGTATATTCGTGTGGCCTGATTCGAGTAGGGAATTAGCAACCACGTTGACCACTCCAGTCGTCCGGAGTTGTTATAACCCCACAGTCGGGATATATAGGTCTTCGTCGTCACGGTGTTCGCAGTTAGAAAGATACCGTTATTGGACTCGACGTGAGACAATTATTGGTGGAGTAATGCGAAGCATATTCACCTGTTTTTGTCTGATGAAGAATATAGTTTAATGGACAATTTCCTTCCTAACGGTTCAAGTGAAATTATGAGGTAATTGTTCATAGACGTTCGCTGAACTCCCTATAATTCCTCCTTGGCGACAGACATGGCGATAAATTTGAACTAACCTTATATATTAGATCAGCTGGCGGAATGGCTCCATCACATAACTTGTACATGAGTCCCTCACAGTGTATGATATGGACAATATAGGAATTATTAATAATTGCCAGTAATGACATTATGTCATGTCACCTGTCTGTGACATGCATATGTAGGTATGTGTGGCCCAATTCGGGTAAGGAAAAGACAACCATGATCGCATCACAATCTCCAGCCTGCCTAATTTGCAATGGTTGGAGCTGATACACAAGCTCCACATGTCCTCATCATTTCAATCTCGTAAATGCACAATGTAGTCAGTTGCCGGAATCGCGATCAGGTTACTTTTAGCTATTCGGCAATATAATATGAAATGTGGCTCAAAATAGGAGCATTTGACCTAATTCTTGTCGCCTAATTTGTTCCTATTCACAGGAAGCTGTTTGTATTACCTTCGGTTTGATGCTTCTGAAACTGTCAATCATACGTTACAAGGATGTGTTAACACCATGAACAATTAGAACAGGCGCCACGTGCTATTATCATCGGATGGTTGCCATGTAAATAAGCACGGGTACTCGCTAATTTAGGAACTTGTTATTCAGAGGGACTCTTGTACTACTAGTGTATGCCCAATACTATTGGTATTGTTTTAAATTTCGGGCTAGAATATTAGTCCTACCATAGTGTACGTCACATAGTTGATCACTAGATCCCCATTGTTCTTATTTTCTGTCGAGTACACTGAACTGAACAATCAGAACAGGCGCCACATGCTGTCATTTGGATGGTTACCATGTGAAATGCAGTGGGTGCTCGCTAACTCGGGAAATTGTTATCCAGAGAGATTATTGTACTACTACTCTATGCTCGATACTATTGGTATTGTTTCAAATTTATAGTTGGATATCAGTCCTACCATGGTGTACATCACATAGTTGAACACTATAATAATTTTGTCTATTAAGTACACTGAACTGAACAATAAGACTCAGAGCAGGCGCCGCATGTCATTATTCGAATGGTTACCATATTGAATGCAGAAGTGATTCTGCAGGAGTGAATTTGAGCGCTATTATTCAGAGGGATTATTGTACCACTGTTTCCCTACTACTGTATTGTTTTGAATGTAAGGCTAGGATGATATTCCTACTGTGGTGTCCATTGTCCACTAGGTGCAATGAACTCTGATAGGCTGCTTTATCTGATATATTCGACGTAATTCTGGATATCGAAATATATTGATGCGCAAACAGGAGAAGCGCAAGACAAATTTATGCAGTATTTTTTTCTCTGCATCGACGGAGTATGAGTCCAGGAGAGAATATCACGAATGGTATCCTAAATTGAATACAATACATGTACCTCCCTACACGAAACTTGTTTTTCTTCGAAGGACCGAAGTATTCACAGTCAAATAGTAGGGTATGAGTTTGACGTCGCTGGACGACTGGGCCAATTTGACTCATACGTCTCTATATGACACGTTTTGGATAAATCAGTCGAGCAGTATCAATTGTCAATGTCCTGAATATTATTTATTATAATACGCCCAAGTCGTATGTAATGAATTCCGATCTTACTGACAACTGGATCATAATCCTTTCCGTTCGGTACAGATATATTGGAACATTTCCATTTTTGTGAGAAAAACACGAGGAATGCTAGAAATGAATTATGGTGCTGTACATAATGAAAATAGGGATAATAAACGAACTAATTGAAGAAATGAAATAAATCAAGAAAGTTGATTTAATGCTATATTTGGTACAGGAATATTGCGTTGTGTCAGAGGTATAACATCCTCATGAATGCCACAAAAACTTCCAATTGAAGCTGTGATTATTAAACTGATAGAGACTGCCCACAAATCGTACTGGACAGAAATCACGATCAGTCTTGGAGCATCCATACTCTTCTGTGCTTCCTTATATTATTCCTATGACAATATTAGTGGTGACAACTTATTATATATGTTATACTCATTGTCAGCTTCGGGACTTGACATAATTGGGATTTTCAGTAACAAAGAAAGACAAGGTTGAGAGAAGGTTGGGACGGGGATATGCTTTGAGGAAGAAAAAATTGTTTTTCTAGTCCATGGACATTGGTGGAAACCTGGATTATATCCCCGCGAATTCGCCCCAGCTTCATCGAAATCAGACTGAGACGCACTAGTGTTGTCCCCCCACAGTGAATCTGTATGTGGTGGGAAGTGAGGTGTTGCTGTATGGCTGCAAATTATTGAATTTGTTTAAGCCATGTTTCATCATATCAAGATCACGCTTGCACGGCAGTGGCGCCTATGTCTTGGACATGTCTACTTGTACAGAACAGAGGGCGAAGGAGTTACTCAAATCCTAGACACGTGGGCAATCGGATCAGTATAGACAACTATAGCTATTATAGCGATGTCATTCATATAAAATGATTCGCTAATGGCCCTGGCTCATTGAAGTGTAGCAATGATGATGCAAAACTTGCCCGCCGCTGTATTAAACAAGCCACACCAAAAATGCACTGCTTTCAAACTATTCAAGTACGGTATTCGCCGACTTTCATCAGTGTATGTCACTTATGTTATTGATAAAATCATTTCAAGCGTCTTTTCATTGAACATGCACGCATAAACCTAACATGTAAATAGCCTAAATAAGTAGCTTTTACGGTGAGAACATTTAGACTGATGTTCTGATGTCTCTAATTGCAGTGACAATAAACTCATTTGTGATCGGAACGCCGCTTTGACTGTTCAATACCATGGAAGTATCTGAAAGGATTATTCCATCAAGCAAAAGAACTTCACAAGCATGTTTTCCGAATATTTGAAGATATTTAGGATGAAATTAAATCTAGACACATAGTTCCTCGTTCAAAATAAATGTATAGTCTTGAGGCTTCCGTTGACCTGGATTTTCCGCCTAGATTGGCTTTAGTGAGTACATGACATAAACTAAACAGTATATGATTGCATCGAACCGATGAAAAGTCTTGGTAGAAAGAACCTCGCGGATGTACTTTAACAGTCATTGAACGGCTGTGGTTAATTATGATATGCTATAATCACGTAGACAGTGCTTCCGGCTCAATGATATGCATGATCCTGTGTGTTCATCTTCGAATTATCATAGTTTATGGACATCAGCTCGTACTTGCTGTGACAAACATCATCAGGGAAATTGCCTTACTGAACTCATCGTTACAATAACCCCATCGTGTTGTGGTATATGGGTTCCCCTTGAAAAGTACGTGATCTCCATCGCCGAGGCCATCAGAGGTCTTGCAGTCAAGGAGTCACCAAACCGTTCGGTTTCCTGGTATTGTTCTTAGAGTTGTGTACTCTCCCATTGTTTTTATGTTTATATATCATAATTTATGTTTATGTGCAATCCTATTCTGTATTGCCTTGTTAGCTTTTTCCTTTTTTGCTTTGTAAAGCGCCTTTAAAGGTATTTTAGGTATTTGGCGCTATAGTGAGAACTATCTATTACTATTATTATGACGGTATTGTTTGAAAATCCGTACTGGTATATAGCGTAAGGAATTATTTTTCCAATCTGGTACGTCTTTACGACTATATTCATTCCGACTCGTGATTGGTCAACTTGTCTACCTGGCTTGAGAACTGTCCTATGATTGGGTAAAGGCGATCGAGATCAAATGTGAGAAATTTGTATATGTGTTTAAACCAAAATAGCTAATTCATGTAACAGGATTACGATTGTGGCCTTCAATGAGCTTCCCAACTATTCCTAAATTCATCTAGCATGCTAACTGGGAAACCAAATAAATTATCATCACATAGTCTACCGCATTCAATTAGTTTGTGGTTTCGACTGAGCAGACAAGAAGGTACAGCGAGTCGCCATGGGGACAGATGAAAGACGACAAATTTAGATTGCTCGAAATAATAGTATTCCGCCTGGTTCTTCAAATAGCTGAGTTGCTATATCCGACCTAGTGTTGCCATATTAGGAGATGCGAGAGTGGCCCCTATTTCATCATGAATACAAATTGCGTATTCTTTTTTCTTCTCACTGCTCACGTGTCAATGATCTATTTTATTCCTGGGGATAAATAACTGCATTATGATCTCTTTCTGATCGAAGTGAAAGGGATCATAATGCAGTTATTAATCCCCAGGAATAAAATAGATCAATGACACGTGAGCAGTATGAAGTAAAAATAATACGCAATTTGTATTCATGATAAAATAGTATTGCGCCTGGTTCTCTTAAATAGCATGAAGTGAGTTGCTAGATCCGACCCAGTGTTGCCATATTATTTTATTCATACTTTATTCATACTGATCACGTGTCAATGATCTATTCTATTCCTGGGGATAAATAACTGCATTCTGATCTCTTTTACTTCGATTCGAATGGTTTGATAATGTTTCAGATTTCGATTTTAATTGCAACTTACGACACACCTCTGCACAATATATATCTTATCCAAATACAATGATGAGCCTACTTGGTTTTCTTCATTGATTAAAGTACATCTCAAATGCAGACATATATAGGCAATGTGATACATTTTGAAGACCTGCAAGAAAGGTGTGCACATTCGGTTTTGAGAGGAAGGATCAGATGTTTCTTTTAACACATTATGTAGGGCTTTCATCGCCATTTTCAATTCATATTGAGTCTATTTTCAGCACTTTCAACAAGGCGTTATAATGGGATGGCAGCAACGGAATGACTGAGAAAATCGTGGGTGTATGCGTTTATGCGCTCGTCGATTATCTCTCGTTGATAATTGATATCATGAATTATTAATGTTATTTCCGCTTGAGTATTGTATACAGTATACAGCTTGGGTATAAATGTAGGGAGCATATCTATTTTTAGTCCGATAGACGTTGGTTCATTTAAAAAATGTAAATACTGTCCTGAACTCATCAGGAAAATGGCCTGGAAAGAAGGCGGTTCCATCTATTCGATAATCCATTTATTGATTCATGAAATCATATATTTATACTAGTTGCCGATATGCTGCCATATCGCGAAGTATAGCGACTATGCCTTGTCCACGAGATCATTGTCCAGTTGTCACACATACCTGAATATACCATGATGAATGATCAATCACATCAACACCAGGACATCTGCTAATAGGTAATACATATTCCTCACTGTACTTGAGAGTGCACTTTTTAATTTTAGGTTTAATCATTATCTAAATCCACGAACCTAACAACGTGATTCGTCAGTGCATTTGTAATGTAGCGAGAATAGAATAAAATCCAAACATATTAGTCGCAATCTGAACAAAAAATTCAAACCGTGATAAGCTCCATGACAGTTGAGACTTTGGCTATGCAAGAAGAAACTATGAGTGTTTAAATGATGTAATAAACTTTTACGCACTTCGTTGTTAACAGGTGATAAACAGTGGAACTATCATATACATTTTATGCACAACTATATTGACACGCCCACTGTCTGAATGCTCACCTTTTCCCATAGTTGTATTTCACATACCAATGTTACTACGATTGATGCTTCGATCTCCTGATATTATTCTCACAGGTATGGCGGTTCCGTACATGAGGGTCAAATGTCATGTTACCCCAGAAATTTTGGTGCCGAAATATATACCTACAGTTGAATTCACGCGTCTCCCTGTTCGCTCATAGAAGTAGTAGTAGGTTGAATCTCGTCTATTCGACATGCTCAGTGATTATTCTAGGTTTATTGCTTCCTCGAAATTGTTTATGTTGATGTCCTTGAATTGCGACTTCATTCTTCCCGTTCGCTCATGGCAGAGGTTAAATTCGTACACCTTCCCTTCAGATGGCCTTGAACTGGTACATGAAAAACAATGTTTGTACTACTCCCATAGTCACCTAACATGATTTTTTTCACTAATAGATTTTGTTCATCATATATCATGCTCACAGGGAGTGCAGCATACACGCCCATTCCACACATGGGTGTACCATATAAGCCTGCGTGACCACGTAAGTTTTCTCACATTTTGCCACGGACTAAATATACCAGAGAATATGAAGAGCCTGTCAATTGACTAATATATATAGGGGGTAGTTTGAGTGCTACGTATCGAAATATTTTATTGTTGTCGAACTATATATCAATACTCCGCATCTTACAATATGCATTTCCCCACATGATATTTTAGATGTATCAAATGTGAATTGTTCTTCTCACTTTACAGCTGTGTGTTCGTCGAGTTGTATACACGGCAGATGTGTCGGTCCAAACAGATGTCAATGCGATTCAGGGTGGCAGGGGAAAACATGCAATCAAGGTAAGTACACTTTCTACTCCTGTTCCCGTGTGTACGCAACCCTGTAGTGTGCCCCCCGAACTAGGGCTGTATTCGACTCCCCGCACCCACTGTTCGCGAACACTGGGAACAGTGCGAGTCAGTCTCGAACACAAATCAACAGTGCACGTGCATTAACATGCCCCGGGTAACGTTAGAACTACGTATCATATCACGCAATAACTCTGTTTCTGTGAGACGCATTCCAAAAATATAGTTGTTAGGTCATTCACTTCAGTCAGTATTATAAACTGGTCCCACATGTTTCTCTTGAATCATTCCGTTGGTTTTCATTATTAATTTGACATGAATTTGCATTCACGAAGCAGTTGTTTATCTCCCAAATACATTGTCGAAAATTTGTTTCACTCGATGTTGTGCTGTTGTTCCCACTGTTCCTCCTGCCGAGGTGGTGTGAGATTTGTGTGAGATTTGTGTTCGGGAGTAGTTCACGAACGTACTCCAGCTCGTTTGAGACGTATATTCCCACTGTTCCCGGTGTTCGCGAACAGTGGGTGTAGGAAGTCGAATACAGCCTATACCTAGATGTACACAGGGTAAGCTTAGCCTAGTGTTATAACATCATAGAAGACATAAGACAACATAAAAGACTTTACCTTAGCCACATTCTCCCCAAGAAGGAAGACATTATAGAACTTGATATCTGTCTGTGTGCACATGATAATAGCTATCAAGGCATTGTATGCTGCACAGTGGTATTGTCGCCGCAGTTCGATGCAAAGAGTCTCGCCACGAACATCTTCACTCTTAGCCTGGTGAGCAGCTCTGTGTGAGAAAGTTGATAACATAAGGTGGAGGAAAAAATATGGAATGACAGATGACAGTAATATCAACCCAATATGCAGGTTGTACATTTTATTATTACAGCAGTAGTTATCACAGGCATTATCCTGAAGGTCAAAGCACTGAATCACATAATCATGTAAGGAATAGTTATCCATAGACCTTCTTGGAGGCCATGCATTCAGGGTCGTGACACATGAATGTCAGATTGTCAGATTTATGCTAGCACAGAAGTAAAGTACAAGTACGCTGCAGCCTGTACAAGCATAGCAGAGTCTGTAGGGATGCCTAAATAATGAAACGAGACGTTGCCATTGTCTATTGCTATTACATTGTGTTCCATCGTTTTAGTGATCTTATGTCCATATTCATTATAATATTACTGTTCATTCCACATTTTATGACCCTGTCGACTGTTTTGATTGTTCCTATCATTTTCGTGTTCTTACGTCTATATTTATTACATATTATGAATCTTATCATATTATTGTATCTGCAAGCATGTAACTTCCATACCGGATGCAATCAAGTTTAATCTATCTATCTATCTAAACAGCTAAACATACATTCAGAAAGTACAGTTATTCTAATGTCTGATGGACCCCATAAAAACTCCAAAATCTAATTTCCAATGTATTTCAGACGAAAATGATGTATCATTTCTGGAACTTCATCAATTGTATATTGTATCCATCTAAGCTACAAATGAACAGTGATGGAGGACTCGAGATCGGTCTCGAGACTGATTTCGAAGGACTCCGTCTCAGACTCAGATGCTAGACTCGGGGACTCGCTCCAAGTCTTTCACAGATTTTTTGCAAGCGAGTATCTCGATTATTTCTCTCATAACAACAACACAAAACCATTGCAGTGAACATGCTAACACCACCGAGATAACAGCAATGATGCATCCAACACCTTGAAAGAGCTTTTTTGTGTTTTTGAGTAGCTCAGGCCATGTAGGATCATACACAAACATCAGCAGAATCTGATAGTGTTCATCTTGACTGGAATGTGGAGTTTTCATAAGGACTCGAGGCTCGACTCGGGACTAGGACAGGAGGACTCAGTCTCGGATTTCCTGGACTTGACTACAACACTGCAAATAAACCTGACCTGTTGGGATATCTAAAATTTCCACGAAACGTAATGAGTTTGCGAATCTGTGAGCTACAAATATTCATTCTATATAGGTTCATCGTGCATCAGCACCTCTGCGCCTTGAGTCACTGGGATTTCACAACAAGCTTGTGGGCCTAACACCCTTCCTATGAGCCTGTTCACGATAGCATAAAACGTGGTATGCTAATGATCGATGTCTAAGGTCACTCGGGAGAGGGGGGGCAGAGACCGGGCTGCACGAACAGTTTACAAAGCAATGAAGATATCATTCATTTGGAGGCAGGGCGATCTCTCCCTAATAAATTGTGAGTCCTTTCACCACAAACATCACTAATTCCCCCCC
>JAUOBX010462534.1:0-10336 GCA_032360705.1 Eupentacta quinquesemita
AAATTTCCCAACGGGGAGGGGGAAACCCCCTCCCCTTAGAACCCTCCCCCATGTCACCCATCATCCGCAACAACATTCAGTTTGAATTCTCTTGTTTCCAGTCGGAATTTCAGACATCTACACCCCCCTAACCGCATGACCCTAGCAACGGCCCTGTCTCTAGTGGATGTCATTGAAACATACTCGTTGAGATAACCTGGCTCATTCCGTGTCAGGCTGTTGTTACTCCTAGGAACTCCTCTCTATAAAACGTTATGCCTAAGTACCAGAGAACTCTTCCACGTCATGGTGACGTCATATGACATCGTAAATGTGTCGGTTTAGTATTTTGTAGTCATGTTCCTGTAGGATATTGATATATTCCATTGCTAAAAATGTAGGCTTCGGGCCGTTTACAGTACATTGTAGGGCACTGAAGTTTGCTCAAGTATATTGATGCTTTGCTCATACGTCATTACTACGTCACAATAACGTCATGGGATATGGTAGAATGGCTTATATGGTATGTTGGTATCATCCCACCAAAGGTTGGCAACATATATCATAGGTCAAAACTGAATCAGTATAGGTTTACTGTACACTAGAGGCTACACAGTCCGCCAAAGTATGTCAATTCGTATAATAATTACTACCTCATGGTGACGTCATATAACATTGTTCCTATAGGTTATTCATAAGTTTCATGTCTCACAATTTAGGCGTTCGGCCGTTTTCAGTAGCCTACATTGTGGGGCACTGCTGTTTAATAAAGTATGACTTATGCTTTGTCACATAAGTCATTACTACGTCACAGTGACGTCACGAGACTAGGTAAAATGGTTTTATTGTATGTTGGTATTATTTTTCCGAAGGTTGGTAACATATATCATTGTCAAAACTTTCAGGGGGTTTACTGTACACTAAAGGTTATACTGTCGTTTATTTTGTTGTCTTCTTTCTCGTATACGTCATTACTCCGTCATGGTGACGTCAAATGCATCGTAGGTGGGCTTATATGGTAGTCCGGTATCATGTTTCTATGGGTTGGTAACATATTTCATAGGTCAAAACTGACGTCTTATGGGGTTTACAGTACATTAAAGTCTATCGGTCCGCCATTTTGAAAATATGCAAATTAACCCTTTTCCCGGGCTCCGCCGGATTTTGGGAGACTTTTTTCTGGAGATGCTGGAGACACACTGAGCAACCCAACAATAGGGGTATATTTTGCCATACTATATATATATATCGACTATACTGCTGGTTGTATGGCTGTACAATGAACATTAGAACCCGACATAGGTGACAATAATTACACTGAAGGTAGATGATAAGGTACTCAACTTTTGAGTAACCATGTCTTCATGATAATTCGATAATTCGTGCGAATAGGCTGTAGTAATCTACGTGCTGAATTCAGATTAAACCAAGAAGCCAACAAGCTTTGTGATTCCTTGACTGCATTGACGTTTGATGGCGTGAAAATAGGAACCATGTACTTTTTCATGGGCAACCCACGAACAATTGGGTTCTTGTAATTGCCTGCTCAGATCAAGCATTATTTTGCCGTGTACGTCAACGAGAATTTCAGACATTGACCTTCCTTGATCTCAGATGATATATCGTGTGAACAAGCACAAATTGGCCGAAATGTCAATTGTTCACAATTTCCCCCCGAAATGACCCCCGACATATACAAAAATAATGGGGTCCTCGTCCCATAACGAAATTACATACCAAATTACTCACTGATCGGATCAAGCATTTGCACTTACTGTACTAACACGGTTGTGAAATTTTAAGCTCTGTTGACCTCAGATGACATCTAACCTGGCTTCAAAACTATGTACTTATCATGGGGAACACACAAGTATGAGCTTGATCCATGTCGTTCAAGTTATCGTGTTAACAAGCCAAACGTTCAAATTTTTGTCTTCCAAAAAGACCCTCGATCTCCACCAAAAACAGTAGGATAGAGTCCTCGACATCTGTTGACCTCAGATGACCTCTGACGTGACCCGAATACAATATGGATCGTGTACCGGTACTCATCATGGGTAACACACACCAAGTATCAGCGCACGCTATTACATGAGTGACCTCACGAGGTTCCTAACTGCACGTGGGTATCGTGAGGCAGTTAAGGATAAATCATGTCTGGAGCTTGACTGACTGAGCATATCCGCCTCTTCGTAAACAGGTGATAATACTACTAATTGGATCTGTAATCAAATTCTATGTGTGTTTTTTTCTTCAAATAAATGTTATCTAACATGATACCGCCCTTGTTTTCCGAGTATTTTTCTATTTTGCAGTCAGTGGCAGTTTTTGTGGTATTTGGTATTTTAAAAAACCACTAACAATGGAAAAACTGAATTTTATCTCAACAATCCTTCCATTGTTCATAACATAACAATAATAATTCTCGTTTATACGATAGACAAATACCAACATTTCAGATAGCGGCCGATGATGCAGCTGCCCAATTTCAGATGGGCCCATACTAGTGTTCCACTAACTGTAACTTTTATTCTAGTAGCAATTATTCATTGTTAGTGGAAAATATATCAATTCGCTGATGATATGTTGAGTGCTTTCCCTTTGTCGACCTGATATATTTTCAGGAAGTCCGTTACACGAACAGTCAATCACAGAGCCTCTCAGTGATATTAACTCGCGTGAATTAACGTCTTTTGCTAACGTTCCAGTCGTTTGGTACCCGCGCCATGGGCCAGAGGTAACATGATTCGGTACGTATGCAATGAAGTTCTCGAAACATTGCTCTCCAGTATGTGTCCAGAGAAAGCAATCTCCTAAATTTCCCACTGGGTGATCGATGAATTCACCTGCCAAATGGGAGCATTCGACGTATTAAAGCCAACCAAAACGGTTAAGCAGAATTATAATATGAGAACATCCATGGGTTACTGCAATATGTTCAGTATTGCGTTCAGTATGACGATGCGTATAATGTATTTTTACTTGGTTGGATCTCTAATTAGTAAGACCAAGAGACTAGCTCTACTGTAAGAGCATTATGCTTCCCGCCGTTTCTTCTTGCTGCAAGTCATTTGAACGAAGCTTGGGTGTAAAGATGAAATAGCCTAGCAGTAAACATAAATTGGTACTGATCTTGTTTTCTTGAATTGTTCGTTGATAAATAAATTATCGTGTATTCTTCATCATATCAACTGTGCAATTTGAGAACATTAATATCAAAGTTAAATCAACGATAGTTTCTTCATTCAAAATGTGTGTGATATCGAACAAAGAAGCTTTCACGTTCTGCACTGAAATGATGAATGTGTCTGCCGCTGGAGTTTTCTGGCGTCAGGATATATGGCACCTAATAATGAGTCGCTAAGTGCTTGCTTTTGTACAACCACCGACCGAAGGAGTCTGGGAAACTAATGCTAAATCACTTTCCCTTTCAGTGGTATTAGCCAACGTACGGTAAATCAGCTGGTAATGTTAGCATCGTCCTGCACTTCATACAGCCCATTTCTGGGCGAACATGAAGGGTTCATAAAACACATCTCCTGAAATAGTGTCTCCCTGCTCGACGTCCCACTTCGGTGAAGTACTTTCACAGACACAGACTCGAGTGATTCACAGTCTGGTGGGGGCGTTCACTGTCAGTTTATAGACAGACGGGGATGCTTTAAATAAAGAACGCTCACAATACTCAGCAAGCCATCACTGACGTTCCAGTCACATCAACTGTATGTCAATGGAGCCGCGTGCTGCCCTTCATGCCTCATGTGTTTGTGTATGCGGTAATAACCATGAACGTGGATAGGTTCATAAAACAAATCGCTGGAAATACCGGTAATGCTTTTCAATCCTACTCCCTTGTCAATTGCTTCTTGTAACGATGAATGCTGTACTTACTGGAACATATATCATTAATATGTTATATTAGGGGGCACTCGACGACGACAAATGTCTTAATTAATAATTGGATATATGAGAACACCGAAGAATATTTATACATAGAGAGTTATTCGGAAACGGCACGATCATTACAGCTACCAGGATCTTTTTCCCGGGTACAGACTTAAGCATCAATTTCTGATACGATATTTAAACTTCACTCACAGAATAACATTGGACACTTATTCATGTTGGGTACATCGATCGTGGTTAAACAAGACGGTAATGAATTGGGGGCTCATGTCTCACGCCTACACTCGGCCTACTGCATTCCTATACTCTGTTATCATTGTATTTCAGCAGGGACGAAAGTGCAATAGGAAATATTCCATTCACGGTTGAGCCTGCGAATCAGGGAATAAGTCCATTTTCTCTGGGTTGGGAAGTTTGACTTGCTTGAGCAGTGGCTACGCGGTGGCCGCCCGAGGGCTGGCAGCACTGGTCTTCCTGAACTTGCCAACGTTCTTCAGCCACAATAATAATTTTCGCCTTGCAAACTTGAGTATGTTTCTGGACAACTGGCCGCCACGTTCCTCCATGCACCATGTCCATCTCAACTGCCTGCTCCCTTGTCAGCATGTGGTACTCTTTGCGCTGTATTTGTGATACGATCAATGGAATAGATTGTAGGGACATCTGACATGGCGAACAGTCGTGTGCATATGTGCATGATAAAAAAGAGGACGATCATGTCCAAAGCAGCCACATACAGTTTCTTCTCATCGGCAAATATGACGATTGTTGATTGGTGTCTGTAGATACCCTGGATTCCGCTCGAAGCCTCTGGGGTTGGAGACGGATCCATCAGCTCGGTATTCGATGAGTAAAACGAGTTATGAAAGTTAATCATACTCTGTCTGCGAGGTCGAGTGCTCACGATGTGTTTGTTTACAGTGCGCGTATGGTCCCCCTAACAGCGCAACGTCATCGTTGTTACAACCAGCGAACCTTCGTTGTTTATGTAATAATCATCAAATAACTTTATACATGTTTCCAATATCCTTATATCGTCCTCAGATAATCTCAACGCTCGTCACATCTCACCGGTTCCCAAGAGATGTGCCCCGCGAAAATCCGTGATTGGCCGGGAATAAAGTTGACGTTTGGAGATGACCAGTCGTATCAATGAGCAGTGCCCTATTATACTAGCAATCGTAACGTTGCGGGTTCGACTCCCAGGTGGAGCGTGCTGGTTCCTTCTCCAGGCAGGAAGAATTGTATCGGCTTGTTAGGAAGCCCGGTTATTCGGGAGAGGTCGTTTGGGCGCGAACCCTAGCTACTGTACATCGTCCCGGTCGAGTGCACACGATGTGTTTATCCACTGTGCGCGGGTAACCCTTCTAACAGCGTGACGTCACTATCGTCACATCCAGCGAACCTTCCTTGTTTATTTAATAATCATCAAATAACTTTATACATGTTTCCAATATCCTTATATCGTCCTCAGAGAATATCGGCGCTTGTCACATCTCACCGGTTCCCAAGAGATGTGCCCGCGAAAAGCCGAGATTGGCCGGGAATGAAGTTGACGTGTGGAGATGACCAGTCGTATCAATGATCAATAATAATAATAATAATAATGGTGCATTTATATATCGCTTAATACAACTCACGAATGGCAACGATCTAAAGCGCTTTACAAGGATGGAAATCGTCCCGGTTAATTATGGCTGCAGGTGCGTCCCAGTTCACGCAGCTTCGATGAGTATCTGGTGTGGGTAGCACCACTTTAGGAGACGACACCGCTGATATCACCGTGAACAAAACCCTTCCCAAATTCAAGAAGCATTACAAATCATGTTGAATAACCTTCAATTTATCGTGTGATTCGCTTACTGTGTGTACTGAGTACCTTCGTTCCACGCGATTTGACTGTGGGTGTCGACGCCATAGCTTCCAAGCATCCTTAGCTTAAATCTTCCTGTTGACACTTCTCAGTCTCACCCTTCAATAATTCCTCATGTTGTATTTATGTCATTCATTGTTACTATGAGACTGCGGTAGAGTTACATGATATAGAACTAAAACTAGTCAATGAATACTGAGAAAGTTAGTCCATGATCAGTCGAACGTACTTCTCTCAGGTTAGGCATTAGGGACTATCTCTGAATTAACCAAAGATGAGCTAATTCTCGTTGAATAACACGTTGTCAGGTTGTGCACACCCGAAGTTCGACGGAGCATGAAATAATTTTGAACAACAGACATAATACTAGCTGGTCCATGAGCATTATCATTTATTTGCTTATTGTGGGTGATTTCCACCCAAGTTTATAGTTCCATTCGTTCCGTGCAAGTTATCTAGGGGTGTTGACGCCACTAAGCTCCCAAGCTCCCTCATCTATCATGAGCGTCATGCTGACACGGTGACACCCCTCAGTCTGTCAGTCTTCACTCTTCACTCTCTATTATTCCATCAAGTTGTATTCGTGCCACTTGCTGATACCATGGAACTCACATAATCATATATGAAACTGGAACCAGAACCAGTCAATGGACACTGAATAAAGCAATGCATGATTGAACGTACTTCTGTCAGGATAGGCATTGGGAGCCATCTTCGGATTACCTGAAGATGAGGTAATTTCATATTCCCGTTAATTTAGACGTTGCGTACACCAAAAATCGACGAAGTGTGAAATCAACTGAAACAACAGTTACATCACTAGCTGATCCCTAAGCGCAGAGAAAGATGGCAGCTCTCTTCGCTCTGTTGCACTTGTTGGAATTGGGTCTAACTTCTATGGAGCGAAAACTCAGAGGCGCCTAGTTTGCCGTTATTAGAGCAAATGTAGGCGTCAACACTAGTCTAATCTGGTTATGAGGTTGACTGGTTCTCATAACTTCGCTGATGGTGTTTTGTACTGTGATAAACAACATTGTCCAACCCATCGGTTCCATGAGACATTCTGATTAGGTAAGACTGCTACATTACGCTGTAGATGGCAAATAATACGGAATACGTATTTTCTTTGGACAGCCACACAACCTCTTGATACAATCTCAGTTAACACAAAAAACGAAGATGTTCTCCCATAAGTGGCGAATAAGGTACAAATTTGGGACATGGCAACGTCTGTATGCGTTCTCAATTATCACAACATACAGTAAATGTTAGTTGCCTTGATTACCAGTTACCAGGTTACCAGATCACTGTCGACCGAGCGTATATGCAATGATGGCTGATTAACACGGATATGGAAAGCTCCCCAACCGACGTGGTTCTGATTGACAAACAAAGATATTTCTGTGGCAAGGTTGCGATGGTTCGATATTATGATGTGCACGACGCAACGGTTCACGAACAGCAATTCACCATATACTTCCTCGTTCTTCAATTTTTCACAAACAATATCGTGAGTGTTATCACAGGGATATAGCGCTGAGGCCTATTACACCATGATTATTTGCGAATGTGTACCAATGACTAACAGTTCAATTGTCAACATCCGTACTGGAACTGGAACTGAAATTTAGGTGGCCATACCTCTCGAGAGTAACGTTTCAAATTGAAGTATAAGCGTTGAATGTCAAGACAATTCAAATTTCGTTCGATTAGGCATTACGAACGGTTTATCCTTCTATCCCACAGTATTTATTCATTTTTCAATGTGTGTGGTAATCTATGTGCTGAACCTAAATTTTACACGAAAGTCAGAAGGCTTAGTGATCCCTTGACGGCATTGACCTCTGATGGCCTCAACGATAGGAACCATGTACTTTTTCATATGGAGAATCCACATACAGTAGGGTTCTTGTAATTGCCTGCTCAGACAACTTGAAAGCTTTCTGGACTCATCGTGTTAACACGAATTTGATAATTTGATAGTTTTTAATATCATTGTAAGCACAAATCGGCCAAGATATTAATTTCTCCAACAAATTCCCAATAATGACCCCTGGACTACATACAAACAAGAGGGTCCTCGTACTCCCATAACAAAGCTACATTACAAATGCCACCCTGCTCGGATCAAGCATTACTTACTGTGTTAACAAGATACTCAAACTTTGATATATGTTGGCCTCAGATGACCTCTGACCTGGCCCAATACCATATGGATCATGCATTCATAATGGGGAACCCACATATCAAGATGCACTTGATCCACCTAGGTTGGGTCGTGTTATCGTGTTAACGAGCCAAAATCAGTCAATCGAATTCCCAAAAAATCCAATTGTTCCAAAGAATAACACCCAGTCTTAACAAAAAACAATAGGGTTCTCCCTCGCCGATAACAAGGTTTAAAATTCAAAAACACACACATCTGAATACACATGGGTACCATGAGACAGTCAGGAATGCATGCCTCGTCAAAGAACATTTGCGAGGAAATCTATCCGGCTTTTGCGTGGTTCGAACACGCAATCTATTGATCATTAGTCCGGAGCACTACCATCGTTAACAAGTATTATTGTAACTTCGTTTTTTATTAGGTTTCGTGCAAGTAATTGTAATTTACCATAGTACAGTTATTTGTTGTTGGAGATCAGTTTTAACTCGCTTCTGTTGTTAGTGGTTGTTTGTAATTTAGTGTTAGTAACAGTTTTTGTAGTATTCGATCGGGAAACTCTCGTTGAAACATCCCAATTCCATGTTGCGACTCTTTTATTTATCCTCTCTACATCATTCATACGATGGAAAAATACCATCGGTTCGGATGAAGTCAATGATGCAGTAGATAGGCCTACTAGACTAGTCTTCCACCGACCGTAGCTTCATGTATTCTAGTGGGAAGTATTCATTGTTAATAAAAAAATATATCGATTCGCTAATGAATTTTCAAGGGCTCGCCTTTTATTGACCGGAGATTTCCAGGCAGCTCATAGACCAGAGCGAACATGAATATACAATGAAGTTCTCGAAAGTTTGCTGTCTAGGGGGAGTAGTCTCATAAACTTCCTAATCAGTGATTGATGAATTCATCTGCTTTATGGGAGCATTCGACGTCAGCCAACTGAAATGTTTGAGCAGAATACTGAAAGAGTACATGCAAGGGTTACTGCAATTAGGCAATAGTCCAAAATCCAAAATAATATGACTACTGCATAGTGCATTGCAGAGAAATATATCGATATAACATTGCGTATAATGTATTCTCACCTTCACAGGTTACACATAACTCTTCCCGTGGTTGGATCTCTCATTGTTCAGACCAATAAGTGACTAGCTTGACTGTTTTATTGTTATACTTTCCATGTAATATTTTAGCTCGAACCCTAGTATGGTCATATAAATGAATTGGTACATATTGTCTCCCGACTGGAAGTCATTAAAAAAAGATGCACTGTAGTTATAAGATAACATAGCATACGAGTGAACATAAATTGGTACTGATCGTGTATATCATGAACTGTTTATTAATAAATATATTACTGTGTATTCTTTATCATAACAACTGTGCAACTTGAGGGAATTAATGAAAGTTATATCAACGATTTTTCCATTGATGACATGTGTGTATTATCAAATAAAGAAGATTCCACATTCTGCGCCGAATTGATGAATGTGTCCCTCACTGGAGGATTCTGGCGTCGGAATATATGTCACCTAATAATGAGTCGCCAAGTGATTGTCTTTGTAGTTCCACCAACGGAGTCTTGGAACACTGATGGTAAATCACTTGCCCGTCCAGTGGTTTCAGCCAACATACGATAAATCAGCTATAAGCCGTCTGATAATGTTGCCATCGTCGTGCACTTCATACGGCCTATTCTTGAGCGAAGTGGCTCATAAAACACATCTCCTAAAATAGTGTCTACCTCCTCGACGTTGCTCTGAGGTACTCCCACAGACTCAGACAAGAGGTCGAGTGATTCACAAACAGGATTGGAACAATCACTGTCCGCCAATAGACGGACGGCGCATGATTTAAATCAAGAACGCTCACGTTTCTTCGATAGACCAACACTGGAATATCTCCCGTTTGAGTCATATCATCCGTAAATCAATCGATCCGTCTGCGTATTCTTTGTCTCATAGACATGTGTATGTGGCATTAACCATGAACGTGGATGGGTTTATGAAACAAATTTCTTGAAGTAATGTTTTCCGATCCTACTCCTTTTTCAATTGCTCCTTGTGAAAATGAATGCTGTACTTACAGTGACATATATCAATTACATCTGACATTTGGGGGCACTCGGTGTCGACAGATGTCTAAATCGTGAATGGATATGAGAAGACCAGAAATGTAAAAAAAAACTTATTTGAGTACCAGCGATCTTTCTAGCTATACCAGTCACCCTCGTGTCTGCGGTTCAGACCTCGGTATCATATGCTGATATACACCCTAAAAACAGTCTAGTCAAATTGAATATAATTCATATCACAGGGGCCACGAATAGAATCTAGTCAAATGTTTGACTAGATAATGGTCAATTTTGAAGAGCAAATTGTCAAAGCTGACAAGTTCCCTTTCAG
>JAUOBX010462645.1:0-10336 GCA_032360705.1 Eupentacta quinquesemita
AGTGATAGTTTGGGGTGGCGAGCACAATGATGCAATCTGTTTCTCCATATCTTGTTCAGTTTTTGAGATATAGGCGAGAGTAACTAGCTTTTTCGAGTAACCATAACTCTATAACGCAATATGCTATGAAATCGGGATATAGCTCATTATATCTGACGTGCCGAGTTGCATCATATATGTTGGCAAAATTGTCTTCAATTGCCGACGTCATTGCTCAGTATAGCGTTTTCACTCATTTAGCGAGATGTTCTCACCAGACAACCAACTTCGGAGGCAGGTTTCTCTACAACGGTTCACCTGATTTTTACGGGAAAGGTACCAATGAGTAGCTGAGAAATTACTCTATAACATATAGAAGATAAAGAGCTCCATTTAATGGGGCCTTCAACACGTGGTCTGGTTTGTCGTGGATGTTAGGGTTTTACGGAATTTGACTGCATTCGGTCACAAGGTATTGGAATAGCGTTAGGGTTACATGTATATACAGTGATCAGTCATACGTTTTGATCGATTCCTTGCCGTGAAGGCATGTTCGTATGTGCCACATCCTTGTGAGCCGTTATTCCGAGAATGCTCAATTCCAACTGTTCACGCAATGAATAGTTCGATGTTAAAATGACGTACCCTGTCCTGAAACCATCTCAAAGCAGAACACGCAGATTATGACACAAATGGGCCGGTAGATGGTCACTTTTCATCAGTTCATGGGTTCTGTGGAAATTTGTTTTGATGTTCGAATTCAGCCTCCCACCCAAATAGGTAGGAAACACGTTCAGGAGGGATTTTACAGATCTCATCACCCGTACTCGTACTTGGGATGATCTGACTATTGGGAGTCGGGAAGACATTTACGTTACGTGGATACATTAACAGACACCGAGGAATTGGAACCATCTTGTATTGAAATGAAATGGAATCAAGAGGGTCAACGTGTAAAACCCTAACCCTAACCCATTCTTTCAAAACTGTTGACCAATAATGTGCAACGTACTCCTTCGATTTGGTGGAGCAACCCTACCGACGAGTCTCATCAAACTGGGATATACCTTCGAGAGGAACCTAAAGACACATGCAGTTGTTCACGTCGGCATCCAGTCATTCACAGGATAACACTGTGAAGCGCCGCAGCATAGTTCGCTAGTGTGTATGGAATATTTGATAGTAATATGAATAATATTATCACGTGTTACTATTATTCCCGGGAATGTAAATGGTCCAAATACGATTGTCATATAACGAAGCCTGTTTATTAGGCCTATTGGGTATCTTTATCTTGACCAATATATTATTCAGGCGGAGGTTCATCGCCCAAAGCGGAGTAAGCTTCTGTTTACATGGCCTAAACAGGATAGCGATGAATGTTCTGTATAATTCCCGCTCCTAAATTCACGACTTCGAATGCACATACATATATTTTAAGTTGGGAGGTTTCGAGGGGTGATGGGGTGGAAAATAATCAGTGACAGGTTCTCCAGTTCTTTAATTAATTTCTGAATCTTGCCTCAAATCTTCTTACCATTTGGTAATAACACTTCTTACCCAGCTTCCGGTTCGTTCTGACATATAAGCAGACATACGGTCCACTATAGGGCCCATACACCGTATGCAATAGAACATACAGCCAGTTACGAGCGAGGTTATACTTCTCGTTGTTCTCCCTTGTTGAGAACAACAAATTCTCTCTTCAAAAGTATAAGTGGAATAGAACGAAAGTATTAATAAATGGTAACGTAGGGTAACTCTCATTGTATTTGTTTTTATTCACTAATATCCCTGCAGCCCTGGTTCCCCCACTATCACATTGGCCTACTTGCATTATTTTCATAATGATTAACACGTATATGTAGTACGATGGTATCCGAACTTGCTCCCATTTTTGGTGAGCTATTTGTCAGTTTTATCCAATGAGATGCTACCCCTTTCAATGAAGCATGTTCACGTTTGATGTCCAGTGCCTAGAATGGGCAATAAGACCAACCCCTTTATTAACAAACGAATTGCTATTACCTCAGTGAAGGAACTAATAGTAACATGAATTTCATTATTGCCTTACTCCCTCTCCGACGGTGAAAATAACGGAAACAACGATCGGAGAAGTACTCTGAACTTTTACAGATATCGAGGAACGAAAAACAGAAAAAAGTACCCCATCAGGAATCAGGAATTAATACACGGACGCCTAAAAGAGTACATGGGCGTGCAACTGTTGCTAATTTGTTTGCAGTTGGCGAACTGGTCAGGTGTCAGATAAATTCTGACAAAAACGTCTGATTGGTTCACGCAGTGACGTCATCTTCGGCGCCCAGTTTTTACAGGGCCTCCTTAAATCGTGGAACGTGAAACAAAGGATAAATTACAACATTGTGATAACCAAGACAGAAGACAATGGCGCATTTCGTAATGATTGCTATAGAACATGAAGTTTGCAAGAGTGATCTCGTGTAATTTCTCTTATGATCCAAATATCCGAGATTGGAAATAGGGGACTCCGAAAATAAGTACAAGAAACGTTTCGGAACAATAACAATGAAACACATTGTAACAGGTAACACAAATGAAGGACGCAAACGGTTTGGAAGCTCATTTCGTTGAGTCCTACATTGTAATCTGGAGTCATTCTAGACTTATATAGCATTAAAAAAAGTCGCTGAAAACCGAGCAGGTATTCTCAACTGGTTATTACGACAAGACGCTAAACTGCACCAAAATAAAAGGAAACTCCAAGTAGAGCACCTGTTTTCCTGTTTTAAAAAGTCGAAAACCTTCTTTCTGCATTTCCGTTACACAGTATTTCAGCGTACATCGGCATTATCGCATACCCTTTTTTTTATAGCCCGCTCAAGTGTGACCTGGTGACGCTATCGATGATCCGGTGAACATACAGTATGATGATACCTACATATCGTACATTCATCATGCACCAGTACATGACCCGAGCTGAGCACAGCACTCCGATAATGTTATTAACAAACGGAACTTTCGTGCTAGGAGTACCACTACGGTCGAGTATGAATCTCAAATCCTAACACCCTATGCACGACTGTTATCTATCTGTTTGCAATAATTGACGAAACTGACCAGGCGTTTACGGATATTCATTTCCGGCATGCATGTTGACAGTTGTTCAAATTTATATCCCGTCTGCCTAATTGGTTTTCCCTGTGACGTAAAAATCAGAGCAACTGGCCTCAGTATTTATGACATGGTACGAAACTGTGAAATAGATATGATGGTTAGATACTGTTCAATCAATATTTGCTTATTGATCATCCCATATCACTGTAGCCTTAACGAATATGGGCCTGTTAGCCTGAACATGAAACACGAAAAACGATTAAAAGGTATATATCAGATATATCTTCAGGCTGGTGCATATTATGTTGGGTTAAACAAAATGCGGCTCCCCATTTGGACGTCAGTCGGTCAACTATGCCTGCAGTAAAAAAATGATCATGGGCGTGAGAACGGGATAACGGTATTATTATCGATTGAGACGTTATGATAATCATAATGATAATCTCGTTCTTATATTGCGCTTTTCCACGTCGATGACATGCTCAAAGCGCTCTACAGATATTTCCTTATTATTTCTTTCTCTACTTTATTTGTGTTATAATAATTCAGCAGCTCAGTATTGTTTCAGATTTTGCATTGGCCTAAAGCAATGACGAATACTTCAATTGATTTTCCTCAGAGGAGCGCATTTAAACATGCATTTAAACATGCATAACAGGGACAGTTATCTTAGCTATGTTAGATAGCGTGCATGTGCAGTAACTCCCATAGAGCATTCTCCTCACCTGAAGTTCTGAACTAACCTGACCGCAATATACATCTCGGCCACGAGTGTCGTCAAACATCGTCAAACATCACCAACTTGATACACTAAATGGTAAATGGCTGTAAATTGTGACGTTCCTTACTAGACGTAATCTAGGTCAAGGGATGATTATGCACGTACGTGAATAACGATTGAAGATAACACATCTGTCTACATTGCTAAAATTACCTTCTGAACTGATCGCATTTCTGAACAGACGTGGTTTGGCTTAATCAATTACCGCTGGGACTGCTGCGTCCCTTCCCTTTGTGTCAAATCGATATTTCAAGTGTAAAACTAGATAGATATCCTCATAATTGTGTACATTATGGGACGACTGTATTCAACCTCTCGCGGTTATAGTCTGAATTGAGTGTACGGGTTCCAGTCCACGTTGTACTATTTGGGTTTAGAGGTAGAAAGGATCATTCTGTTCTTATTTCAGAGCACACCTCTTTCGATCGCTGGAAAGGGAAATCGGCATCAAAGTTCACTGCTGCATCGGCAACCATATTGTTATATTTGATCAACAGATCATCTGGTCTGGACTGCATCACTGAATCTCACGTTGTACCCCAGAAATGATTGAATGATCAACTGGAACCAATTGGACAAACTACTAATCGATTTATTAGTAAGGCATAGTAGGCAGTACCCCTCATGAGGAGTAATTCTTAGGGTTATAATGTACTTATTTATTTATCGCAAAGAACAGGGGATAACACTTCAGCCGATGTTCATTATTGAGAAAGTTTTAGGTTGATTGGCTTGAGGTATATCAATGCATTAGATAAAGTCAGCAGTTCCTCCATTCTGTAGGCACATTTTGATATCTTCACACGAATGACAAATGCGAAAATCGGAGTGGAAAGAAGTAAATTTAGCAAATATGAGAGCAATGTACAGCCAATGATCTTGTGATGACATATTTCCTCTTTATTTTTCTCTCCTCTGCCTGATTGGTTCTCCCAATGATGTAACTGTCATAGCTCAGTTTGACCATGCCATCCTAGTACACCAGGGTGAACATTGATGAAATGGTTAGATACTGTCCAGTCACTATTCGTTTTATTACATTACAATTGAATTTGTTCAGACCAATATTTATATATTTTATTTCACTGACACCCTAACGAGGGTGGCACCCTTAGTCCTCACATATCAAACACAACAAATGTTGAACGAGATATGAAGCGAAACGGGGACAGCATCAAATAATATTAGATTCCGTGAACAAATCGAATAAAGGCGTTTTCAGAGAAGTTTTCAGCATTTCTAATATCTACATTTGTTTCAGAGTTTCATATGATCACTTTATCAGTGGGAGAACGAAGCTGATGTATCCTGAAATGTGTAGCTAAACAAGACTCAGTCAGTCAATTATGCAGTAATTGAATCGTGCGTGGAATAGGAGGTAATGGTATAAATATCGAGTGAGACTTTATCAATAAAAAAAACCTTCCGGCAGTTTTGGATTGGGTAAATTGTGTTTATTTGTTTCATACAAAATTCCTATACGAATCATCATTTTGTGGGTACGTACCAAGCCCTCATTTACTATTATGTATCAATATTGAGGATATTGGATTCTAGTTGGTCTATTGCTGTTCTTGTTTTCTACATAACAGCCAGCTTAGCTGCGTCAGATATCATGTAGATGTATGTAACTCACATCTAACATCCCTCTACCTCAATTTGAACTTACCTGATTGTAATATACATCTCGGCCACGAGTGTCGTCAAACATCGATTATCAGTGACAAGACGCTAGAATTGACAAATAAAGGAACTCGATCTACAAATAGGTTTAGTAAGGGAAGTACTTGATTACGTATGTCTTCTAAGGTGTCTGTGGAGTTTCAGGTTTGTTACTAGCAATAATCTAGGTCAAGAGATAATTCCGCACGTACGTGAATTACGATCGAATTGCAAGATAACGTTTATGTCTATATCGCTGAAATTACCTTTTGAATTAATCACATTCCCTATAGGACGTGGAGGTTGGTCTTGGACGATTACCCTCGGGAATATATGGATGTATTGTTCTTGCTCTTTCCCATTCTGATTGTGTGGAATCTCTCTGTATCAAATGAAGTTGATTTCCTCATTATTCTATACATTTCTAATCAATCGTATTCTTTTAGGGTTTCGCACTTAGTTCATGGGTTCCAGTACATTCTGTACCCTTGAGGGTATGAAGGTAACGAAGAACTACATATAGTTCCACTGTAACACCGGCAACCCGATTACTTCCACTTTTGATTAACGGACGTCCATGAGAAATGATTCCAAAATCAACAAATGTGGAACTTGGATGAACAAAACATAATCAACGATTGAAATAGCACTGCACGTAAGCGTGACAACAACATCACTAATCCTTGTACGTACGCAGAATGCGGGGGTAGCTGATCTCAGAGAGATCGTTCTGACCTAATTGGCCCATACTACTACGGTAATAGTGGAAAATTGCTCTTGCAAATACTAGCTATAAACAGTATGTGTTGTAGATTTGACTGGATTCGATACCTGAGCTGGCTCTCCCGTCACTGTATCCTCCAGAAATGCTGGAATAATCGACTGGAATGATGTCTGATTCATGAGTAAGGCTTAGTTGAATCAATATTCCTCTTTGGTGTAATTAGCCGGGACAGAATGCTATTTATTTATAGCATGGAGGATAGCACTTCAGTCATTGTTCATTATTGACAAAGTGCTTGGCTAATGTGCATGAAACAAAGCAATGCATATTCCGCAATTCCCCCATTATGTAGAGACATTGGGGTGGCGTTTGCCAGAACTACATTTAGGAGATAAGAGATAAGCAAATATGGGATGAGTATAAAAAATCAGGGAGCATATGAACCCCTTAAATTAATGCCCCAAGGGGATGTGTTTCTGTCAACATGGGACGACACTGATCACCATCCGAGGGTACGCTCGAGTGTTAGGTTCATATCCTTTCGACAATAAATTAGTAAACGAAGATAATTGTTACGTGTTTAATGACAGATTCACCAATTTGTCTCTTTCGGTCGAATTATTATGGTTACCAGCGTCATCCCGAATTAATGGAATCAGTGATCGCTACAGTTAGCCTGCGCATTCGTACGATGTAAAAAATATCATTATCCTGTTGATGTGGGAGTGCTATTGCAAGTTGCATGGCATATGTAGAGACTGATTCAGGATGAATGCACAGGGAGTATGTTTTCGAATATTATACTCACCCGGCCGATGACATGCATTGGAATGAGACGAATTGATTAAGTAAATAATTAGTTGATTAATCAGTCATTAACACCGACCGCAAGTTGAGTGGAATAGCATCATGTCTAATAATGCGGTGATATCGTTCTTTCCCGCATGTAATTTTGTTACCCTCGATCCATATCACCGACTATTCAATTCCAAGCGGAAAAACTGAGATATGTGTGAATGGTCGTGATGTAATTTGTCCCACTGGTTATTGGCAAATCGCACAGGAACTTCCGAGTTTGCAGACAGAAGCAATCCTCATGTGTTTTGATCTAGGTCCGAACATTTCTCATATTAATAAATTAAGTGGAAAATAAATATGTGAATTCCAGTGAGCGTATGAAAACATGCGTCCACTGGGCGTTTCATTCATAGACGCAACCACTGAATGTTTGGTTGAGCGAGTGTGTGGTAAGTATTCGGTCAGACGTTCTAAGTCTCAATCTCACCGCACTGCTGTTGCGGTCGTTGGGGCGCCATTGAAAGATAGAGCAACTACACTCCTCTTATTGGACCTGTCCTCAGGCTCCACCCCTCTCTGGGATTACTCTACTGAATGAGCTTCCGAACAGTTAGCTTTCTTCACTTGTGTTACTCGTAACAATGTGTTCCACATCGTAATTGCTACGAAACATTTCTTGGACTTATTCTCGAAGTCTCCTATTTCCAATCTCTGATATTTGTGTCGGACGAGAACTGCAAGAGATCGCATTTGCAATGTGTCTTACTGTCGTGGTTATCATGATGTTGTAATTTGTCCTTTGTTTCAGGTTCCACGATTCAGAGAGGCTCTGTACAAACTCGGCGCCGAAGATGACGTCACTGCGTACACCAATTAGACAAACGGGAAATAAGTTCAAACATCTGTCAGAATTTATCTGACAAATCCTTCTCTACTGACACCTGACCAGTTCGTCTTTTGCGAACAAATTAGCAACAGTTGCCCGAGCATGTACTATTTCAGGCGTTCGTGTATTAATTCTAGACTCTGATATGGGGTACCCTTCCCTGTTCTTTGTGCCTCGATATCAGTGAAAGTTCAGAGTACTCTTCAGGTCATGGTCTCAGTTATTTTCACAGTCGGAGTGGGAGCGAGGCAATAATGTAACTCATGTAAATATTGTTTCCCTAACTGAGGTAATAAGGGTTCGTAATTGAAGGGGTTGGTCTTATTGCCCATTCTAGGCACTGGACATCAAACGTGACCATGCTCCACTGAAATGGGTATCGTCTCATGAGATATAACTGACGATAGAGCTCACTAAGAATGGGCGCAAGTTCCGGTACTACCGTACTACGTATACCTATATATGTTAATTAGTAATAAACGTTACACAACTAATGCAAGTAGGCTGAGGCGATAGTGGGGGCCCAGGGATATTTGTGAATATTTGCCTACTGCTGTTGGAAAATGTCCAACATTTCAGTCTCGATCGTTAGCCTCATACTGCCCGATGTATCATATAGGCTACAGAGGCTCTTGTCGGTGTCACGCGCCGCTCGAAACTGAAGTAGTTGCCCGAAATTCGGGCCGATTGGTTACGGGGGCAGCGGGGCATGACATCATTGAATGATCAGCCATAGGAGCGCCCTCAAGGGAGACACCGGTCATTGAAGTGCGTAAGCCTCGCCTGGCTAATCCCGCCCGGTAGGTAAGAAGTTGAAGTACAATGAGAGTTACCCTACGTTGCATTTTATAAATACTTCAGTTCTATTTCACCATGACATTTTGAAGATTTTTTTTTTGTTCTCAACAAAGGAAGAACAACGAGAAGTATAACCTCGCTTGTGCCTGGCTATATGTGTTATTACATACGGTGTTTAGGCCTAAGTATAGACCGCATGTCTGCTAATGGGTCTATGCTAGAACGAACTGGAAGCTGGTGTTATTACCAAATGGTCTGAGGCAAGATTCAGAAGTTAATTAAGGAACCGGAAACCCTGTCATTGATTATTATCCACCCCAGTACCCCTCGGAACCTCCCAATATAAAATGTATTTTAGGTGAATTTAGGAGCGGGAATACTGCAGTACATTCGTCGTTTTTTTATTTGGGTCATGTGAACAGAGGCTTTGGACCATATATTCCCGGTAATGATAGTAACACGTGATAATATCATTTATATTATTATCAAATGTTCCATACACACTAGCGAACTATGCTGCGGCGCTTCACAGAATTACCCTGTGAATGTCTGAATGCCAATATGAACCTCTGCATGTGTCTTTAGATATCTCGAAGGTATCACAGTTTAAGGAGACTCCACATCATCGGGAAGGTTGCTCCACCAAATCAAAGAAGTACGTTGCACGTTGCACATTATTGGTTAACAGTTTTGAAACAACTTTGAGTTTTCGAAAGAATTTACACGTTGACCCTCTTGATTTCATTCCAACAGAACTCAATTCAATACAAATGGTTCTAATTCCTTGGTGACTGTAGATGTATCCACGTTAAAGGCTCCTATTCCGGGGACAAACGTCTTTCCGACTCCCAATAGTCAAATCATCCCCTTCCCTACCTATTTGGGGCGGAGGCTGAATTCGAACATCTTAACAAATTTCCACAGAACCAATGACCGGATAAAAAGTCACCATATACCGGCCTACTGCCTATTTAGGTCATAATCTGCGTGTTCTGCTTTTGAGATGGTTTCTGGACAGGGTACGTCATTCCGAGTCATGACATGCATGGAACTTTATCGAAGAATAAGTGTCTAAATTTTCATTTCTACATCGAACTATTTATTGCGTGAACTATCGGAATAACGGCTCACAAGGATGTGTCACATACGTAGATGCCCCTACGGCAAGTAATCAATCAAAGAGTATTACTGATCACTGTATATACATGCAACTCCAATGCTATTTCAATACCTCGTGACCAAGTGCGATCAAATTCCGTAAAACTCTAACATCCATGTCAAAACATACCACGTTTTAATTACCAGGGAACCAATGGCATGCATGTTGGTCTCTTCCAATGACGTAATCTGGTAGTGAAAGTCATAATATTAGAATCGTGGTAAATTTGGTTAATTTGTGTTTTTACGGATTTTTATAATTATATGCGATTCTGATTGGTCTACTGCCTGGTTCCAGTCATATGTTCTCGTTCGTACATGACAGTCAGCTCAGCTGTGTCAGACAGATCGGAGATGCACGAACTCTCATCAAACTCATGCTCTACTCTAATCAGAATTACCCACAACTGTCGTCAAACATCGATTATCAGTAACTAAATATACTGACAATTGC
>JAUOBX010462756.1:0-10335 GCA_032360705.1 Eupentacta quinquesemita
TATTCTTCATCACCATTATATCTCGTTCCTAAATAGAGCTATTCAGCATCTATGACATGTCCGAAGCGCTCCACAGATCACAGGCAATACCCACGCTCCTCGACAATCACGGCGAATGAGTTGCTGCTAATAAGTGCAACTTGTACTCAATCTCCTCATAGGTTCCCTGATAGGTATGGGTGAGACGAAGGATCGGAGATGAGGAACCTTGTTAAATAACGCACGTGGAAAGCAAACGGGTTGGGAGTCGAGCTTGCTGAGTACTGCCGACTAACCCTCTCTGAGTAGCCTCACAGGCTACAGATAATTAGTAATTGTGATGATCACTCACATCATGCGTTTGATTGCTTTTTCTCGTGGAATGTTTGGAGGCAATCAAATAACTATTATTCCAAGTGCATGGTCTGTTGACATCCATGCACACCATTCTCGACCTGGAAGTTCTTCGATTGCTCTTAATTTCCAACGACTTCATCTCAAAAATGAAACATGTGATATAGCACGGTGTCGGTACGTGGGGTCTTCGAGTTGATCGGACGTATCCGTCAGTAGATAGTGAGCCTTACCACCTATGGGTTTTTAGTCGTGAAATCATGTTAGGACGAACCAATTTCGATTACAAAAAAATCAGCAGTCAACAGGAAGAGTGTTATATGCAGAACACGACACACTCTCAGGCCGAAGGTTTTTAGTTCGAATTTGGCTTTCCTGCATTCCACAATTGACATCAATCCAGCCCAAATTTATACTGAAGTATTTTTCTTTTTTGCAGATGGATTGCATACAATCTATTCGAAAGTGTACCGAGGGATATGTTGACCTGTATACGAGTCCTGACGCACTTGTAAGTGGTTGCTTATAAATAGGAGAGTAGTTCCGAAATCTTTATGCATATATACACTTTTCGTCGTATTAGCTTTCAAAGGCCTGAGGAGGTATTAAACACGACTTTGGAGATAATGAAGACATTTTATCAGTTAATTAGAGACCTCAAGCCCCTAAACTGTCTGTCAGTCGATAAACAGTGAATGAGTCAGTTCCAATTATGAAATGTTTTACGTCACGCGGGGAAGAAACAAATTACAAAAAAAATATTACAAAAATAATTGAGAATTGTATAAATTTGAGGGGGACATTCATTTAGTTTTTTGTTATGTTATCCCACTTGATTTATTATTGTCGACAACACTAAGACGAGATGGTATTATATTATAACGCTGTCCCTTCGCACTGTATATCTTGGCGTCATCTTCGCAATACCACGCTTCTAAGTTGGTCACGCATTCTCTCAGCTGTCGCCGGTAATTATTTCGTGTCTTACGTTTTCAGGCAACTACAAGGCAACTTTATTTCTGTGATACCGGAGGACTTCCTCTCGAATACGTCGATAGAGGAGGCAGTGTAAATATTTACCATTCTCACATAGGCCTATATTTATATTCATTTATAATTTTTCAGTATCGTGTAATGCGTCATCTTTTCATATTATCATTGTTGACAAACATATACGAGTTGAGGAAGAAGGGGCAACGTTATGTTAACAATTGACGTTACTACTCGTAATTTCTCGTCACCACAGTTCCCACATACTCTAGCTAAGTGGTTAGTACGAGCTGTTTGTAACCAAAGCTTTCGTGTGTGATGCGAAAAAAACTTTCGAGTTCATCTCTTGTTACATTCGGTGTCATATCTTTGCTCTGGGCAATGGTAGCCTAAGTGACGTACCCGCAGTAGTTAATTCAGTCTGCTCAAAATCGCAGATTCCTGTTTTCGTTTTCTTTCATAATTCTAACTATGGGCTTCAAATCACAATATAGCAATTTTTTGCTTATATTGCTGAGCTTGTACAACCAATTATACCCCTGCTCGCTCCGTTCGGTCATTCACAACGTTTCCAATTAATAGTGATTAGACAGCCCTTCTCAGCACAACCAACCACAGAGAATCTCCATGACCATTGCAACTCAACATTGGTTGCAAGAGTCTCAGTCTCTTAAAAGAAATTGATTGTACAAGAGGGTACCACACTAAAGTGATCACTATCACTTCGAAGAGGTAACTGGATACACCATCACCTACGAACAATGAAATATACCTGAAATATGTCTTCAACATAGTCAACCACACATTTGTACATAGTCCTAGGTCCCGACTGGTGTAGGCCTACACCAGTCAGGACCATCTCCCGATCGAGAAATCGCTAGGTTCTGTAGTTTCCCGATCGGGCAATATAACTGTAACACGGCGACGTTCGCTCACTTCCGCTAACTTGGGCTCAGTTGCATTCTCCGTTTAAACTGTGTTAATGGAGAAACACAACACAAAATCTGTGTGGTTTGATCCGCCTCATGTCAAAATATAGGAACTGATGTCTCCAATATTCTTGACGTTCTCGCAAGATTCCACTTGAAACTTCAAAGTCAATTTGGCATTTCCGAGATCTAGCTTGGCGAAATGTGGGAAATTTCCAGGAAAATATCATTCGCTCTTGTGAATACCCAACTGGGGCACTCGTTTTCTGTCATGCATTTGGGTGTATCCGAATTAGTATAAAATCCATGATTGCCGTAAAGATTGCGAGTATACATGTCCACGCAACTTCTCTTATCCTTATTTTTCTTGTTTTCCAATTATTTCGTAACATTAAACGGCACTAACCAGTGTTAATGTAACTTCACTAGCGGTAGTTCCACCACCCACACTATTGGAATTAGTTCCGCGATATTGTTCGGACTGCGAAAATACTGCCTGAATGTTGGGCTAGCAAGTTCGCCAAATGGAATCTCCTAGTCAAAAATTTGGATATTCAGTCTCTGAATAGTCACAGATGATGTATTTTGTACACAAATTAGGGAGGAATTCATTTGACCCATAATGATTTCCTGTTACTTAGTAGCAAATGGATACCTTCGAAATCGAATTAGCTGAAAATTGTGGCTGGAAATGGCATTCAGACCTAAAATTATATTTCACAGAGCTCGAGTATCATAGGCCTATGGCCAGCAAGCAAAAAATATAAAAAGAGTATATCCTCTCAGGAAATCCAGTTTGTGGTGAGGGATTATGTACATGAGTCCTATTCTGAAGAATATCTCAGAAGGAAAAACATATTACAACTAAGAAATAAAAATTGTGTCCAAAATCTGCTCAACGAGAACTGCGCGAGTTAGCATAAAGACTGAGTTTCACTCAGGCCTAACAAATGTTGTTTTGTCATTTTGAAAATTCAAACTGCTGCCTATACAACAGGAGTGAACAACATTCATAATGTTGTTAGTGAATCATCGGTGTATCGTAGGCCCCCGAAACAAGATAACAAATCTGGAAAAGGCATTTCCTCCCAGGAAATTCCGTTTTTTTGGTGAGGTTCTAACAGGAGTCTTATTCTTGAAAATATCTCAGAAGGAATAACAGATTGCAGCTGGAAAATTGCATTTTTATCCAAAATTTGCGCAACGACGACTGCGCTATAGTTAGCATCAAGAATGAATTTCAGGACCAACAAATGTCATTTTTATCCTGAAAATTAAAAATGTTCCCTAACTGGAGTGAACTATATGATAACGATGTGGCTCCTAAATTATCAATTCGAAAAGAAAAGTAATGAATATTCCATTTTAGAAGCAAATTTATTCAGTGCTTCATGGTTATTCCGGTCCTCTATACCGTGACAGAAAACTGAAAAATACAACTTTTTGGATAGTGAGATTTACAATTCCTCACAAATTCCAAGACTATAATCTATAAATGAATCCCTCAATGCCCATTTCAGACATGTTGACTCGAAAAATACATTCTGACGATTGAAATCTATCACTAACATACAGTACAGTGTCATAAGTATTTTGAGGCCGACTTGGTGTAGTTCTGACTGAGCTGTGAGCCATGATGAACCACGTCACGAAATTTATTTCCTTTCATACCGGCTCTCAAATAGAATACATCATGCACTGAAGCTACGACTCCTGTTTCCTTGAAACATTTGCTTAAATGTGTCGAATTGCGGCTCTAGGCATTCGCTAGGCCTAATATGATTCGAAGAATAGTTGTACTCGGCGAATAACTATCATGTCCGGATCATAGGGATCAGTTGCGCGAATCCTAACTCTTGTTCGTGCGAAGTTCGAACACTAGACAGAGACGTTTGCATGTACGTATACGCAGCTGACAGTCAGCACAATGGCTGCGCCCATATCATTTGAAACGTTGCGAGTGCGCATGCGAGATGTCCCAATCCGGAAATTGGAATGTTTCCAAATCGGTAGATTGACTGTACATGCAAACGAATTCGACTTGGACAGCTCCTTATATCCAATACTTCATAGACAGGTTTTAATATGCCTGCGTTTCTGGGATTTGCGACAATTCCTAAATGCTCAGGTCGAAGATGTGCGCGAGTACACGATTGGTCAATAAGCGGCACCAGTCCAGTCGATGTAAGATTTGACCTGGAACAAATTGCAACAAAACCGATTTTGATGGTGATCTATGGAGTATTTTTTCATTAACAACATATCAAAAATCGACATAAATCTACATTTGTAAAATAAAAAAAATATCACATTCAGTCGCCATTTACGAATGGTAAATACCAGCTACCGTATCCCAATTTGACGGACTTCGCGCCTTTGTTGATATGACTACATAGCGTGAGGTGAATTACCTATTACTGTATTATCGTTCGTGTTATCGTCATAGTGCTTCGTTTTCGTGATCTTTTTCAGGCTAGATTCAATATTGAGGTAGTTGATTGATCGAATAATTGAAATATTAAACATTGCCGACTGAAGGAACAGAAGGTTCATGTTGCCGCAGTACGTGTAGGCTCACAAGCTCGAACAGTCCCTTGAGAGGCCAGTTGTGAATGTGTACCCAGAGCAAAAACTGGTCAACCTCGAGCCAGGGTACTTTGAAGACTTTCACAAGGCTGATTGCCAAGCATAGAGATTCAGATAAATGGTAGCACCTGTAAATTGCAGCATTTCTTCGGTCGAGGGAACCCCGGAGGCATGGGAACAGTTTGGAGGGTGTAGTGTACGTCCGCATATGCTCTGACCCGGTGGCCAGGCCATCCTCGGGTAACTGCATGCTTGGCGCCTTTGCTCGACTCGGAGCTCTGGAGTCATCCCTTTTAATTGGACGAAGCAACGTATTGATATGATCTGAAGGGGGGGGGGTTAGGTTATGCACTGCAATCACTACAGACGAGTTACACTCTTCTCAGTGCCTGGCAAATCCTTTGCTAGATTCATCAAATTGAGCAAGATTCGTCGTGCATCAGCGCCATGAACAGTCATGTATATCTCCCAAGAAGTCCACTGTGAATCACATCTGGAGCGGATGAAGTAATTCAGTAAGGGCTTCCTTGAATTCTATGCTGACCATTCGCGTGTGTGAAGTCTCTACGCTCGCTGTAGGATCATTGCGCAGCGCGGTGTCGATGACTCCTTCCCCGTTGCCCCGCCAGAGGGTGAGGCGGAGTGTACGCTAGCTCTGATTTGTTACGCCTGTATAGACTGGAGTACAGTGGGAGCTGTGGGTAGGACTGATTGCGAGGTCTCATTTGGCGAAGCCAGATTTCTGGCATGGACGTTACGAATGATGCTGATTTTTCAGCGGAGTTCGTGGATTCTCTGGGTGCTCTCGGGGCACTAGTCGTTAGGCTGATTCCATGGACATAGAGACCAATATCCAGTACCGTGGTGGTAATTTGGTCAGTGCTGTTTAGTCAGTTTAGGTGTTGTCCGAGGTCACAGTCTTTTGTCTACCTTGGCAGTGTCATTAGTGGCTCTATCTTTAGCTGGCGAGCCTGCCGAGGTTTGAACGCCTTGGCCTTTGGGTGGCGAATGGTGCCATGAGGTCAATAATTATCGGCGTGTAGCCTTCACGATATATGATCAGAGGAACCATGCTTCGTGTTATCGAATCCATTAGGTATCCTGCCCTGCAGTATTATAGTGAGACATGGATGCTCACTGCTGGGCTGAGACGGGACTGCTTACTAGTGCTTGCAGGACCGTGTGTTCAATGTTAGGGTTTGCGAGGAAGCGCGGATGGACGATATTGTTTATCGCGTTCTACGGTCAGTACAGGCGGGTGGGGAATTCCCGCCGCAGGACGGCTACATAGTTCATAGTTGGCGCAGCTCTGAGGGAATCGCAGGAAGTTGGGGTAGAGGTAAGGTCCAGGCCTGGTCGATTGTCAAGAGGAGGATGGGTGTTTGGAAGCGGTTAGTAGTTGCAGCTATAGCTGACTTCCAGACACGAGTGAGTGAGCGCTTATCACAACTATTAGTATCTGATCACATCACAAATTGTTTTGTTAGGCAAGCCCATTTTTAGAGCCGGGAAGTAACAACGCAAGAGAGCGTACACATCTGGAAGGAATTTGGAGCTGGTGATTCACTATCAACTTTTATCAGGGATCATTGGAAACTCTGCTTTCCTGAGTCTCATCACAAGATGACAAATCAAGAACTAACATAATCAACTATATGATGTAGAATGATGCATGTCAAGTTCTAATTGTTTCCTCTTCATTTTTGAGAAGCGACCCAAAGCCTGATTATCCCTCATACCTCCCCAATGTAACCACGAAGTCGCGCCAGCCATAAGCTACGTGTCGTCTCGGAATCTCGGAAGTCCTGAACTCAGCAAGAAACCTGGCTCAAAACATGTGTACCGAAATTAAGTGTATGTCGATTGGAAGGGGAATGAGCACGGAGTAAGGTCCAGTGAGGGGGCAGTGTTCACCCGTATTAACAAGGACCATAATAACACTGTACTACCAGTCGTCGAGCTCACAATTTTCCGGATATATCGTCGTCGTATCTAGTTAATTACACCGAATGGTAAGGATGTTAAGTGTTACAGTTCCCTCACTAAGAATGTAGATGTCACAGCGCCTTCATTTCAAATGTAACCTATGACGTCACAAACATTTTAATTACAACATACAACAATGGATTAGAAAACAGTTATTTATTGTATCAAACGAGAAGAAAATTGCTACTCGGAGTGTGAATGATTACAAAAACTTCAAAAGTCAGTTAAAGTGCCGCCATTTTGTTTTGAACGCTTTTTTGGTAGGTCAACACACGACTATATATGTAGGCGATATATTGTTAGGATTTATGATCATAAAAATGCTTTAAACCCTTTCGTTGCAGTTTGAGGTTAGGTCATATCCTGAACTAAATTGAATGGACTACACGTCTGTGTTGACTGTTTACTTAGTAGTTTTCTAGGTGAATCGTCTGCGCTCGCCGCGTGATTGCTTTCAATATATAGGCTCGCTAAAATGTAAAGGAATAGACTCGTCATCACTATTGCAGCATATCCACTGTGGCAATGGAGGATACAAATACTGTTGTGAGACTGAGAGAGGGACCTTGTCAGAGTTTCGAGTGTTCGGAGGGTGTCGGTCAGAATGGTCGGTCAGTTCTGATTATATGTTTTATTTCTAATAAATCGGTCAATACTAATAATAATGTAGACTTAATAGAGCGCCTAAGCGCTTTATCAGACCCAAAGACGAAGACAAACAGAAAAAACAAGAAACACGGAAGACAGAACAGAGGCGACAGCAACAACAGGATAGAAAACAGAGGAGTCAAACATGCTGAGTTAAGATGTGAGTTTTGAGATGAGACCTGGAAGAAGATTTGGAAGAAGAGTTGGGGAGGCGATTCCATGAATCGGGCACAGCGGAAGCAAACGAGCGATCGCCATACAACTTAGTGAAATTGTGGATCGTGATCTCGAGGTGTTGCTCAGAGGCTGACTTAAGAACTCTGGTAGGAACATGCAGCTGAACAAGCTTTCAGATGAAATCAGAAGCCATGCGAAAATCACCTTATAACTGAGTAGGTTTTTTTTAGCTGGCGATATTCTGTCTAATAGGTGGCCAATATTGCTGGAAGAGAAATGGAGTGATAAGCTCCTTGTTAATCAGTTTGTCAGGAAGACTAAACAACAATTAATCGCAGGCATGCAGCATAGATGTAACAGAAGCGTGTACCTATTCCGTCTACTGATCCAGGTATCGACGAATTAGTAGAGCGGATAATCCGAACAATTGTTGCCAATTTGACCAAAGCATGAAACTTTAACCAGTGTTAGTACATGTCTTAAGAATAGTTTTAGGATCGGAAGTAAGTCAAAATTGACCTCTGAGGACCGCTGAGGACAGTGGAAGATCAGTGTCCTCATAACAACGGAATATCGATATTGAGCGTAACTGGTTGATGATGAGCACGGTACCTTGTTCTGAACATGCATTTAAGGCACAGTGGAGTCCATAAATCACATAGCATTGGTAATCATTAACAAGTGCATACATATATATGTTTGACCTCTGAGGACCATGGAAGGTCAATGACCTCAGAATTTCGATCGTTGGTGTAATTGGTTGTGATATATGGTTAGGATGTTCTAAACATGCTTTGTGCCACAACCGAATTGTCTTCCTAAACCACGGAGCATTGGTAACATTACCATGTTTGTACCAGTGACCTCTGAGGACAGGTAAATGCCAGATGCATAAAAATAACAGAATGTTGATATGTGGCATAACTACTTGCATTCAACAGTCTCCCAAACATGTACATAATGCAGTACACTTGAGTGCTGCCTTGGGGAATCCACAACGGCCGGTACATCCCTTCTTGCAGCTGCAGCGGATCAGTTCATGGCATGATGTTGATGCCTCTTGCAGTTGTAGTGACCAGCCCCAGTCAGCGACAGGTCAGGATCCAAGACCAAAGACTGGTTCCACCAGTTGACTTGCATACATGCACGCTTGATGTGCTGCAGAAGTTCAGCCTGCGTTTGGGGGAATGTAACTAGGAGCACTTGACTTATGTGCGAAGAGCTACTTCCTGGCATCGTTCACTCCCATTATGTAACTGGTGCGGTCACACATCAGCACAACAAAGCCCTCCAGCATCCATGTCTTCCTCGCAGTCTTCTTCCCTCTCCCAGCAAAAGGAGAGTTCATGCCGACAACTAGATGTATGTGCCGAAATCTGAATCCATTACCAACTAGAGCTATCCACAGTTCGTCAGGGTTTATGTTGCTGAAAGAAGCTAGAGCCAATACCACAGCATCAGTGCCCACAGTGCGTATGACCATTTCCCCGATCCCCTTTTGTACATCATCTGCCACATGGAGAAGCATGCGATTGTCTACCTCCTCGTTTGAACATGGGGCGAGGCCGTTTGAGCTGGACTGGGCAGGAGAGCAGATGACCCATGTTGCATTGTCTTGCCATCAGCTTTCGAAATACATATCATCTATCGTGAGAGTAAGCTTAAGAGTTCAGTTTTGTTCTGGTCTGCTGCCTCGACTTAGTCTTGGTCCGTGGCCGACTGAAGAGTGGCAATTCGTTCTTGCTCAGCGGATCTGTGAGACTGTGACGTGTTTCGTACAAGGATGTAGCCGTTCTTTAATGAACATCGTGTACCGCTCGCCACCAGGAGCTTCGATCGTTCTCACAGTTCTAGGAGCTGTGGTTTTCATGATGTCTCTTGTGTCACGGATAAGTGAATCGTGAGTGTCCTCTAGGGAGGGAGTCTCCATCTCTTTAAACACAACTCAAGTGCTCGGACATCCTCCATGAAGGATACCTGCACTCCGGGTGTTTGGTTATGGTGAAGTGCTCAGTGCCATGCGCACCTCCCTGTCCTCCCATTTCCTGCTCTTCAAACTCTGTAGTGATCCTGGCTATTTCAGGCCATGTAGCGTCAGAGGGCCCCAGGATTCCCCGTCAGTCTAATAGCCCCGCCACATCCTTTGACCACCGCATTATTTTGCTCATGGCATTGGTCAATCGCCATGGCAGATAATTCATGTTGTTAGTACATTAGTACCCGTTAATGATCATCAATTTCCATGACCACCTGATTCAATCTCTAGAAGGATCATTTGGCAGGTTTTCCCAAAATTGCCCAAATTATGGCCCACCAAATTACCTTGAATCTCTGAACACCCTGTATGTACCATCGGTACCCGGTAATACTGCCCAACTTTGATGATCATCTTGAAAACCTAGATGAGATGACAGATTTTCACAAGATGGCCGAAATGGCTCACTAGATGACCTTGAACCTTCAATTTTTCAACACTCTAGATGGTCCATCAATTGGTCATCATCGTAACCGAGTTTCATCATTATCGCTAAAAGGGTGTAGGATGAGTTTTTTTTCAATCGATTGAATCAATCGTGGAGATAGATAGATAGATAGATAGATAGATAGATAGATAGATAGATAGATAGATGAATAAGTAGATAGATAGATAGATGAATAAGTAGATAGATAGATCGATAGACATATA
>JAUOBX010462978.1:0-10334 GCA_032360705.1 Eupentacta quinquesemita
TCGATGTAAACATCAGCCCCTTAACAAGCTTACTTGACTCTGGGTAATATGATGAACCTTCATCCTACTTAGATAGAACATGTATCCAGGCTCCAGACACCGTCTCTCTCCTGCATGCCCAATCTTGACAGCACTGCATTCCCACACATTTCATCTTGCCCATACACATCTTCCTACTGATGTAAACATTCTCCCCCTTAACAAGATTACTCAACTCTTGCTAATAGGACTGACCTTCATCATACTAAGATAGAACATGTATCCAGACGCCCCCCCCCCCCCCTCCACTCGTGTATGCCCAATCTCGATGAAACTGCATGCTCACACACGAGTGCGGAATTGTCTTATCAATGCAGGCTCTCACATACTATGTAAACATTGAACAAATATTTACCGAGTAGTAGCCATTAAGCCTCCATCTGTCCGTGTGCGTGGTACCTCGATCAGCTCTGCCTCTTGTGTCAGCTGGCTATCCGCTCTATCTGTCGCATCGCTAACGAGAGGGGCAGCAGTCATCAATCTTCCGAGCTCTCATCAAGCATCGAGGATTCCGTGTCAGGTCTTCAGGGAAAGGGGACTATCGGTGGCACCTTCTGTGTGTGTGCTGTAACTCGGTAGTAAAAATTAATGGATTATACCGTTTAGGAGCGTCGAACACTGCGCTCGTGGAATTTACCTGCTCCTGTCGGATCGCATGAGGAAATTCGATCATGACGAAAGACGATAACTTCAGTGTGAGTATATGGATGCCTATAGTGCTTGATTCACTAGCCTAGGTATCTCCTCTTGTATGATGTATTGATGACTTGATTACATCATAGAGCTTTATAGGATATAAATTAGGAGTCGAGTATTGGATAGCTTCATCACATTGGGTCAGTGGTTAGGTTGATGCATGGTCAGGTAGGATCCTAGGTAGGGGTAGATTTCTAGGTAGGAATATGGGTTGGTTTGAAGGTATGTGGGCCGATGTTGCTTGACATCATGCATATAGTGTTAAGGAATATTTATACTGGGGGAGAAATAGTCTCATATTATTGGGTGGTCGGTTGTTCAGGTCAGTTTTCTGGCTAGGCCTGTGAATAGATGGGTTTACAGGCTAGAATTATATAACTATGGAGGTGGACTGCAGGCCCAATGTTTCTGACATTATATAATCATATAGCCAACATTGATTGGTTAGGTAGGTCTGTAAAAGGATTGGTTTGTGGGCTGGAATTAGGGTTTGAGGTAAGTAGGCCTTTTCAGGTTTTGTGATACATGAAAAGTGTTGGAGTGTGCCTTCCTGGTTTCTTCCTTTGAGTGGTGTTTAAATGAACCAAGGACATCGTATACCGTTATGGTCAATATTGCTGGTGAAGTAATAACCGTTTTAATATCACATTATCATTACAAAGTTCTGAGAGCCGGGTTATTCTATGCTATCCCTCTATTCATTGATTGGTATCAGATCATACACCTCCCCTATACAATACTGTGGATGTGTATTAGCAATTGCATACAACCATCAATGTATTTAATCATCATGATCATTTATATCATTACATCTGTAAACTAGCTAGTTCCCATCTCCAGTTAACCAATATCAGAGTATACACCTCCCATATGGCATATTCAAAATCCAGGTCTGGCAATTGCATATATCTGCATGGGTTCATGGGCACTCCATCATGCTGATTAGGCCAGTTGGTGTACAAAGTCAACTATAGACACGTGCATGCGGTTCAGAGATGACGTGTATACTTCCACCCCCTGAAAAAATTGTTCACTCGCCAGCCAGGCTAGTCATCCTCCCCTTTGATTATCCCACTCCCTCCTAATTATACATTATCCTAAACTGCCAGGAAACTGGTCACTCACTGTAGTAAAATAGCAAAATATGATACCCAAATCTAGGTAACCTTTCATCATCTATTTCATCATCCTTTTCAACTGTGTACAATTTTTGCAAAGCAATTTTATGGGTTCAATCATTTGCATGGCCGCATGAAACCATGTACATAATTGTTAAATGAATGGGACATATTATTTATGCGTTCCCTGCTTGGAGAAACTTTGCAGGAATTTCTCAAAAACATGTAATTTAATGACTATTCCTTCTGTGAGAGCTGTTTGCGTTGAAGTGAAGTGACCGAAATGGTTCAAGCCACAAATTTACTTCACTCGCCAAACGGCTACTGAACAGACACATTTTACTCGCCCGCAGCAGTTTTCACTAGCAATTGGCTGCGGGCAAGAGCTTATTTCGAGCCCTGATGTATCTCAAATCCAACAAAACTGAAGAATTATAAGCCTGTTCACGATTGAGGTAACAGTTTCCAGTCTTTCCACAAATTCAACACTATTGTATTATGTTTGTGTAGGCCTGAACATGTATGTACTCTCCTAAGCGCCAACCCTGGAACTTTGCAAGCGCCCTGGGGGCTTAGCGGAATGGATACGGTATATGGTATGGATATGGTGAGAGCATTGGGGACCGATTGGCCTGAGTTTGCACTGTATGCTATGAATTAAAGCTAGGTTAATATCTTGCTCCAAATAAAATATAATGTGATTTGATATTTTGGGTCACTGCAAATTGCATATTTTCCATCGTAAGGTTTCTTTGCATTGGTTGAACAATCCCTAGAACCTAATTGCCATCATGACAATGAACATAATTGCATTTCCTCTTAGATAGTCAATCACTGTGGTATTCCCAATTACATTATAGATGTTAAGTCACTTAATGCTTTTCGTAAGTCTCCTAAGACATACCTTTTCTGTCAATATTTTCAGTAGGTTTTTGTAAAGCGCTTTGATTGCTTTGACTAAGTGCCATATAAGCAATGGTTGTTATCATTTATATATTGTTAAAATATCTCTGTATCAAATATAGCTGAACCCCAAGTTAAGTCGACGGTTGTATAAGTTCACTTGATTATCCTGTACAATGAAATATATGACAAAATAATGGGGACCCTAGGCCTTATATCAAAGCCGGAAAGAAAAGCTTTAGCATGCATGCTTTTTACATGCCTTACTTTATGTTACAAACACCTATGGTTTGACATTCCCGCTGCAGATCGATTGCATAATGACGGTTTCCCCATCCGCACCCCATATACACCTTGGGGGCTGACAAAATAAATGATATATAATTGTGGTTTGAACACACCGTCGGGAACCCATTAAATAATAATGGTTTTATCGTCAAAGGAAGAAATGTCATCACGTTATCGCCCGAGGTGGTGACTAGCTTATTTCCCAATGTGCAAAATGGATCAGAAAACAAGGTAGATCTAGGCAGGATAAGTATTGGAAGCTGAATTGCTCCATTTTATGGCCAGTGAGTGACATAATTTATCGTGAAAGGCTGAAAGCATTTGTTTAAAGTGGAGGAAGAAGTCATTCATGGAAGAGAAGCTGGTAACGATATGACTGAGATTTGTAGTTGGTACCTGAGTAATGTCACTCTGATATATCTTGCATATTCACTTACTGATCCCTGCCTGCATCGCCCCCAATATGCTAATGAGCACCCTGGCAAATAAAGTTTAGCTAGTCTAGTGTGACCACCACCCCATTGTCCTTCTCATTTTGCCAGACAAAATCTGATTTCGTCGATACCTTCAGTTGGATCTTGAGAATATCGATTTTCAACAGTTGCGAACATTCTGTGCTCCATACATCATCAATTACGTTCATCGTGGTTTTTCGTCACATATCCTTTGCTTATTAATACAGTGTTTTGGCCCACATTACAGTCCTGACACTTACCCTGGAAAACGAGAAGGACAATGGGGTTGCCAAACTGGACTCACTAGATTATATTTGCCAGGGTGCTCTTTAGCATATTGGGGGCGTTGCATGGGTCGATTAGAGATAAATATCGTAGCTCACAGATTCACAAAACAGCTTAGTTTTGTAGATTCCACAGGTCTCCTCTCTATTCCCATGTGTCATTGGTCCCCTATTTCACATAGATCATAATATTCCTGGCAAAATATTCTGTCACATTACTCATCATTCCAGTCTTCGTGTTCAAGGTCTTCAGATGTTCTTTGATGTATGTGATCCAACGGATTTGTTGTATTTTGCACCCCACAATTTAGGTTCATCATCATTTTGAATATTATTATTATCTCTGTTCATGTTTTTCATGTGCAATTTTTGCTAATTGACTGTTCATGCATGTAGACTTGTTCATGCTGCAGTTGTCAATGTAGTACTATGAATGCCTTGTCTTCTTTGTGTAGTTTGTCTCGTTGTTGTCTTGATTAGAAACTTTGTTACAGAACATAGTGTTCTCAACTAACTGTTTCAATTGTCCAGGTGGTGCACCTGCAAGGTCAGAAAAATTGCGAAAGATTGCGAGTTTGAATTTAGACAATCCCTGCGGTGCTTTTCCGTAATGCTGTTGAATAACGCATGTCTCCCGACAGTCCAAATGTCCACACATGTGAAATGGGTACCCTGTGAAGTGATAATTTGTAGAAAATACTTCACGCTGCTTCTGGTTGTGCACTATAAGGGCACGCCATACTGCACGCATGATGTGAAATGTTGAAGTTATGTTATTTCTATAGGACTGTCCCCACCGCTCGCGATTCGCAGCGCGATGAAACTGAGGTGGAGAAGTTTCGCCCAATATTTTTTGTGTGACCAATGACTGTACTGCATCAAGTCACATGACTGTCAGGGCAGGACAGAAACAATGGCGTTGGATAGTTATCGCATTGCGATAAATAGGGAATGTTGCGTGCAGTGTGGCCACAACTTATTTGCATCGCATCGCAATCTACCGCATGACGATTAATCGTGTGCAGTGTAGATGGGCTTCTAATGTGCGGGCTTAACAAGTCATAAAGGATTAGGGGTAATATGTATGTAGAGTGCTCCGTAACCAGTGCAAATCAATATGTTATTAATGATGCCTATACCTACTAATACTGAGGGAAAAGTAATCCTTCATATCCAACTGTAGGTGCGCATCTGAAGGCAGTGCCGTATCCAGATCTGGGCCATGTATGGGCTGAACTCCTCATTTGGCAACAATACCATTGACATTTTGACAGAAACCCAGCTAGTGCACAACCAAGCTTGTATGTATTCGGGAATTTTATTAAGTGTCATCTTGCTATTTTGTTATTATATTCTTCAGATGGTCCGCTATGAGCGTTCTTCTTTGAGTGGCAAAGATGAGCTCGATCCAGAGGGGAATAATGTCAACAGCCAAAACTCTGACAAGGTCCTCGATATTGAGGCCGAAAATGCGAACCACGTCAAATTCCACATGCCCTCGAGGAAGGTACAGAAGCTCTGGGGAGAGAGGAGACTGTTGGAGAAAGTTTTAATTATTCTGTGCATTCTGCTGCTTCTCACGGTGCTGATCCTGTTCATACTACTACTCCATACATGGTTAAAAGGTGAGCTAACTTCACAAACGTTATATATTAGGGTCATGCATATATACCTGCTTAAAAGGCGAGTCCAGCAGTGCTGTGGTCGAGTCCTCTCAATCCGAGTCCTAGTCCAAGTCCTTGGCATCTGAGTCCGAGTCAGAGACTGAGTCCTTAACTTCCGAGTCCGAGTCTGAGTCCTTCAGTCGTAATTATATAAAATTGATTAGCCATATCCCACACACACATCTACATCACTAAGGTACACAGAAATGTTCCATGACAAGCAAACGTCTTCGAACTAGCCTACCAACATGTTGTGGAATTAGTTTTCTGGATGTTCATGTGAGTGATCAGTTTGTGGAAACCCTGTTTCTAAGAAACACATGTAGGCCTAGAGGTTCTACTTCTTCGTTTACCATCTTAGAATAGTTTTTTTTTTTATGTTACCTGAATGTTATTAGTACAATGAGCAATTAATTTGGGTCCATTTCCATGTTGTTCTTGTCATCTATATAGCATGAAAAAATAGCAAAGTACTCGGAAAGGACTCGGACCGAGTCTCGAGTCCTTTGGGCCGAGTCCGAGTCATTGACCTCCGAGTCCAAGTCCTTCAAAGAAACGACTCGAGACCAGTCTCGAGTCCGAGTCCAGTCTCGAGTTCTCCAGCACTGGAGTCTAGTCGGCCTACATAAACACCAGTGAAGCTAGCCATGCATGTCAGCACTTATCCGCTGCCAACAGTGCTGATTCTGTTAATACTATACTGCTCCATACATGGTTGGAAGGTGAGTCTAGATGAACGTCTTTGAAGATAGCTATCCATGTCAGCCCCAAACCGCTGCTTTCAATGCAGATCTTGTCCATAACTGGTTGAAAGGTTAGTGGATTAACATTTCTGGCTCCAGTTATCCATGTCAGAGCCATTGCTGTTCCATTTGTGCCGCCGCTACTGTCAATATAACTTGAAATTCTGGTACAAATAGAAAGCTCTATAAGGTCATTGAATTGCCTAGAATGCATTACAGATCAGGGCTGCAAATACTCTTCAATTTTCAGGGGCTACTTCCCTTGGAATTCAAAGATCCTCAAGGGCTATTCCACCCCAACAACTCATTTTCCCTATGATTTTCAGGGGCTACTTTGGTGATTTTCAGGGGCTATTTTGGTTATTTCAGTAATGAAATCACCCATAGCCCGCTGTATTTGCACCCCTGTTACACATATTACCATGCATGGTCGAAGAACAAAGGGAATGGTCTGCACTATAGCAATCTCAGAAAGTATAAGTGGCAGAAGCTATTTCAGCGCCCCTGGTACTCGATTCCCTCACAGGTTTCTATTTATCTCCTCGGTCAAGCGGAGCAAAAGAGATGAAGCATCTCGCCCAACCAAGAGTGTTTCGGAAAAGCTGAGCGGCTGATGGTGGGACTATGTTAGAACTCCTCCCTCCTCAGCTACACGGACAGAGCTAATCTGATCTTAATTGCATGTGAAACTTATTATTTTTTCCTGAACTTGATTGCTGCAGCTGTGACCAACATATTATCTAATTATAATATATCACAGAATGTTTCAGTTTCATGATGTATTCGGATATTTTACAGGCCAATTAGCCAATATAGGGTGTTCCAGAAATCCCTATGGATTGATGAGCACTGTAGAAAGCACCAAACAAATTGATAATCAGAATCTCATCTCTTGGGGAATTGATGTATTCATGAAGTGGTTTCGTAAATGGTAATTAGATGGTTGAGCCATTGCAACAGAAATGTTCTTGCAAATAAGACAGTTAGCTGAATTTTGTATCACATCCGTTAGTGTTCTTCCATCCAATTCTGACAGTCGTAGCTATAAATCATGCGTTTCGCAAACATACGTGTACATAACCACTCTGGATACCCTCTGACTGTGATGACATATGAGCTCTCTGGGTATATTCAAAGATGTTAATCTAGACTAATTGATGCAATTTAACAGAGCAGGAACGCTGGCGCTGGGTGGGTAAACTTCCCGCTCGTAGATCCCCACATTAATAAAGAATTGTGTACTTTGATGAATGAAAAAATTGCATGAACCCTATCCATTTGACCTCCGACGACATCAAAATACCTTCACGTTGTTCAGGATCAAGTATTCCATATCCACCAAGTTTTGTTCCAATCCGACCATGTTAGGGGAATCAAATCAATTGAAAAAATTCGACATACTGTATGGTTACATTGAAATGGCGGACATGTTCTTTTAGACTAACTGCGACCACCAAGTTCTGTATAAATCGGACATACTGTGATAATTCCCGCATAACATATGCAGAAAAAATATGGCAGCAGTCATGCAGAAAGGCTCACTTCCCTCCAAGATTTTTACCAAGGCAGACATGTGTACCAACATCCATTTTATCAATTGAAAAAAGAAACGCTAAGAGAGATATTCGCAAACGCCTAGATAGTGTTCTTTCGGTTCATGGCTACACACCCAAAACCATATTATCCCTATTTGCTTCATGCCTTGCTAGGATTTAATTAATGAAGCGGTGAAATAAAGTACAAGGACTGTACAGGTATATATATACTGTGCTGCGGTGCTTGCCTGAATCGTTTCCTCTCTCTTTCTCACCTTCAAGTACTCAATATGATGCAACCACATTTAGCAGCAGAAATATGTCCTTGCCTCAAAGTAATTAGATTCCCAGCATGGGCAAATTAACTCAAGGGTTATATTGTGGAATTGCCACTGTTAACCACAAGCCTGAATTGTACAGCCATTGTTACCAGGAATCTTGCGTGATCTTGTTATGATATGAGCAGAGCATGAGTCCAATTATGTCAGCGGAGGAAAAATAATGAATTTGTCATATTGCAATATGATATTGAACCCCCTTTATTATCTCTTTTTTTGAAATTCAATAGGTCAATCATAGGCCATGAGTTAGCCAGCTACATAATTGAGGGAAGACTCGGTTAGCTTCCAACCTGGGGTGTCAAAGTTCAATTACCCTGGAAAATTACCCCCCCCCCCCCCCTCTCCCACAGAAAAACCCATATCCATCTGCCCTAAATGCATAGGATGTCAAGATACAGTATGTGCAATATGCCCACGTGCTAACTCTGAATTTGCTTATTATCTGAGAATCTACACAGCGACAAGTCAAGAATCCTGTCAAGAATTCTTCAAAAAAACACTTTGCACTGAATCATTTATCAGTTGATCAGATCTTCAACAAGGGACTGTCATCATGACATCTGATAACACCATCCACATGGTACAGTATTGTTCTGTGAGTATCTGCAATATCTATGCAACCCATTTATGCCTCTGCTTATAGCCTTTAAAGTGATGCATCATGTCTGAGGCAGGGATATTACCAGATTGATAGCCTTCAGGCTCCAGCAGTAAACACTCATTCACAGCAAGCTGTTGTACTTCACTTTGTATGATGAATTACAAGGAATTCACACTCCTGGGTTGCCATTGTGGTCTGTGATACTTCACTTTGTATGATGAATTACAAGGAATTCACACTCCTGGGTTGCCATTGTGGTCACACCAACAAGTTATGTGTGCTTATGACTAGAAATATGACGATCTATTCTACTAGCAATCTCAATTCACCCTGGGACCATGTACAGTACACACATCCTAGTAATGAAAAACATTTTTGATAAATTGTTATATCACATATTAGCTAAAACAAGTATCCATAAATAGGACTGATTGCACAAAGCCCACAGTGACATGATTCTCAGATTCCTATGCCTCAAGTCGAGAGTCCTCTAGAAAACACTTTGCACTAAAACAGTTATCAGTTGATTAGATCTTCCACAAAGGACTGTCAGTTTCTGCAATATCGGCTATGCAACCTCTCCATGCCTCTGCTTATAAGAAGCCGTTATGGGATGCATGATGTCTGAGGCAGTGATATTAACAGATTGATAGCCTTCAGCAGTAAACACTCATTCACTGCAAGCTGTTGTACTTCACTTTGTATGATGAATTACAAGGAATTCACACTCCTGGGTTGCCATTGTGATCTGTGATACTTCACTTTGTATGATGAATTACAAGGGATTCACACTCCTGGGTTGCCATTGTGGTCACATCATTAGGTTTACAGTATGTGTGCTCCAACTTGGGGACTTCAACTCTGTATACATTATAATCTCTAATGAATGTGCTGGTGGCAGTGCATTTTGATGAGTGGGGGTCTGTACTGGAGGGTATTATATATAGGCTAATTTTGACTTATTTTTTACTGATTTAGGCTCATTTTAGACTGATTTAGGCTAAATTTGTAGGATTTATGACTATTTTTTTCGGCGATAATGTGGTCGAAAATGGGAGACATTTATTACAGGGGGGCTTCTATTACAGATTAAATACCGTAACAACAGTTTATACACCATGAGTATTTAGGATAATCAAATTAGGCATCATTTCGAAGTGGTTAAATATATTCTTAAAATAAGACATATTTTTGTGACGGCAGTGGTAAATGTATTTATGTAACAAGTGCAAACATATGTACAGTACCAAGTGACTGCAAATTATAAAGCAATTGCCCCTGCTCATTCCTTTCACTAAGATCAAATCGCACTGAGAGAGCTCAGTCCATATGATACACACACTCCTAAAAAGCTGGCTATTAGTAGAGTGATAATTCAAGGCTAATTGACAAGCAATAGAAGCCTAATCTTCCTGAATGAATTCATTCCAGGGGCTGTCACAGCTGATCAGAGAGCATTATCGATGATAAGAGCAACCCTGGCAGCTTTCGTGATATGATATATCACACATCGAAATAAAGGTCAGGTGCCCAGAGAATAAGCTTGTTCACGGTTATCAATGCGCATGCTCACATCAACTGAACCAAATAAAACGTGAGGGTACTGACGAAATTCCACATATTGACTTATCGTAACGGGGCATTTTTAAACTGTCATAACTCGTTGG
>JAUOBX010463089.1:0-10898 GCA_032360705.1 Eupentacta quinquesemita
AAGGTAGGAAAATCGTATATATCATGCAAATTTGACCCCGGTGACATTGGAATGGATGTCATATTTTTCGGGACAAACTACAGTCCAATTTTCGTGTAAATCAGACAAACTTATAGTTATTTTCACAGACGAATATGCAAAATACTAGATTACAGCAGTCATGTAGCAACGCCCACTTTCGAACCCTTCGAAGATTTGACCAGGGCGGACACGTGAAGGGCCCACTAAGTTTCGAATAAATCCGACAGAGCGTTCAACTTGTATAATTATTGCGCTAACGCATGAAGAATGCGCAGACAGCGGTTGCCGCAGTCCAAGACCATTATATCCTCAGACGCTCAACGCGTCGCGGGGCATAGTGATGTTTTTCATTGGCTAACTTTAATCCTAATCTCCAGAATAAATTCCATTCGTAACGATGTAAAGTTATCAATACTATACGAAGCGATGAACCGAGGGCTCATATTGGATATGAGCAATATAAGCATGTAGGATTACTCCCGGTTGACTATCGAAAAGAGCAATCGAATCTTGGTCAACTGTTCAATATAATTTCCAAGAAAGCCCCAGGATATTTGCGGACGGGGGTTATCATGTTCCAGGAACATCATTGTCATATCATCAGAGCAAGCGTCTTTTTTTACGCTGTTGTTATGAATTGGAATGCCGTTCCACTTCGTATCAAGTTGTTTAGTTACCTTACCTCTTTCAAAAAAGAGGCTAGGATATATCTATGGAATGGGCTTGCCCACTCCTAATTAGCAGCAGTTTTGTTGTCTGATTATTCTTCACCCATTCTTGATTTTTCGTAGTATTTCTGTTTTTTCCTCGTTAAATTGTATTGTATTGTGTTTGTTCATAAGGCCACATTGAAAATAAGTATCTGATACTCTCATGTGTTATCCAAGGCAATTCATTATTTCATATTGTTGTTACATGCACTTGTATGGACATTTCTTGCCGGATAGATTCAATCGATCAAATTCAATCAATCAACCAGCAAGAAATCCCCATATAAGCTCATTTAAGATCATCAATGCACATGCTCACAGCTGATCGGAAACAAATAACATTTTACACATACACCTTTCCCTCAATTATATGGGGGGATATAAATGATATTTTGTGGTGAAAGATTGATAATTTTCTACAGAGGAGTTTCGGAATAACCCCCAGTACCAACATGAACGATATATTCGTTGCTATGTACACTGTTCCTCCAGTCTGGTCTCCGTGCGCCCGCGTGTGTCGTGTAACCTCTGACATCGATCATTAGCGTACATTATATATATGTGTGTATTGGCTTACCGGGTGCACATCAACTATGGTATAAAGATAACTTCACACAGCATGCAAGCATGCATGTGAGTTCACCATGTTATAGTTGGGTGAGTATTCGACAATAGCAGTCACTGTGGACATACTGAAAGCGAAGGATTAATTTGGACTGCCGCCAACTGAAAAAAGTTCCTTTCATAGCACGAAGGCAATTATATGGAGGCAAGTGGCAGTCAGTACGATATGGCTTTTCGGGAAATATAATAAAATAGTGTAGGCCTATTGCGGCATCACACCAATGATACATCGAGGTGCTAGATGAAGCAGATTTGTTGTGTGATCAATATTTCGGAGAGGGAAAACAGGGAGGGATAAATGGTGACGCTATTCGTTGTTCCGAAATGTGACCATAAGTTATTCGAGTGTCACTTTCCATGAGCCGACAGCGTAGATGAGAAGACAGTGTGGCGTAATATTCAGGTCATGCAAACTACGATGGATATCCCTGGGTTACTGAAAAGAATGGGAGCTAGGGTTTGAGCAAAATGTTTGACGAAGGAATAACAAACCGGAAGGTTGGCAAGGGCAATCAATTAAATAGAAAAATACTTGTCATCCTAGGATAAGGAATGGTCATTGATCGCTTCGATTCCGAGACTGCGACGAGGCAGGATAAGACTCCGATTAGGCACATGGCATGAGAAATTGGCTGTTCTACAAGTTATCTATACGTCGTGTTATCAAATGCAGACATAATGCTGAACGGTTGATTATTGTGAGCTGGTATCCCTACACAGTTTATATAGTTGAGGGAATGCTGCATTCCCCAGCGGAGGTTGACTGCGAGAGCGTCCTTGACTCCTGGTTTGGGTATTGTTCTGTAAACTCTTATGACTGCAGGCGCAGACGAGTCCGCTGGTATGATTTCGAAGACGTGAACCCTATCAAATGTTCCTGTGTATAGTTCAAACCTCTAACTATGACCGATGAAGTGGCATTGAATTGTACTAAAAATTGCTCAACAGTAACGTTGACGCATGAGAACCGTTGACAGTAAGAGAACTTGAGCGCCTGCAATCAACTACTAACAACTTCATTCAGCAACATGTTGATTGGCTCGCGCGAGGCTGTTATAGCATAAGTAGACCTGAAGTATGTACTCTATCATATCTCTCCAAATGTAGTCGCAAAACAAATTGTTGCCGATCCAATGGCCGCAATACAAACATACCCAATTTATTGTCGCAACAATGCCCAAAGACTGGTGGTTTCGCAACTAACAGATGCTCATGGGAACGAGCCAGAGGCGAGTTTGACAATTATCGTGAAATTTCAGTCATCAGTACGTTGGCAAAACTCTATGCCTAAATGAATATATCTCAACTTTGCGACTCCTATATAGTTGAATATGTACTTCATTCTGAAATCGAATTCGAATTCACATCGTCTATATTCCCGCAACAGCACTAATCAACCCAATCAAGCTACCATGCCACATGGTTTTGGTTCAGCATTCACGATATCCGAGGAGTGAAACGCCCCTCCACGTATCCAGATGCTGTTTGCTGTGAGACTTGTTGCAGTGAAGCAAGGGGGCTCACAACTTTTGACTGCCAGATTGTCGGGTCCGTATCTGTGTGCATGTAATATAGGCTTTCAACATGAATGGGCTTTAGATCCACTGGAAGTTCATCAATAAACCCTGGTCGTGTTCCTTGGAGGTGCTAAGTGATCGAAACCAGTCGTTTCAATGTACACCCTCCCTGTAGTGTCTGATTCGAATGTTTTTTCCAGCACTACTTCGCATTTTGCTGTTATTTGATGGGCGGTGGGCGCAGTCGTGTCGCACACGCATGGCAGCGTCCTCGTGAATCGAAGAGTCAAGTTTTTATCAACTGATCGTTAAGATGAACCACCTACACATTTTGTTTAACCTATGAATAAACCATATTCAAATCATTCCGGGTTAAATATCCCGAAAGAAAGTGGCTCGGTAATCGAAGACATATACAAATTGTGAAGGAAACATATATACGACTGTATGTTAGTGAAGTTATTCAACTTTATTAACGTGAATGTCAAGCAGAATGAACCACTCACCTAGAGAATGACATGATCGTATCATCAATACGATGGACACTGCCAATGAAAGTAGCGAAATACGGTAGGTTCCTGAGAATGTCCCCATTATCCCGTTCCCGTGTTGTTCCTTCACCTCTTATCGAAACAACTTCAAACGTCCAACTGATATGCCTGCTTAAGGTTCCCCAAAATAATCTATTCACAATCACAGCGAAGGAATATAGCCTGAACGCGTTGAAGCGTGCGTGGTACACAAGGAACGAGTAGTTACTTGAAGGCTGGGGGAATGGGGGAGAAACCCCGAGGAACAATAGAAATGTGACTGTGATTAAACACTACATCGATTATTGCTGTGACTATCATGACCAGTCAGCGACAAATAGAAGAGTTACCAGAGATAGGTATAGCTCTTTTATTCGATCGATTGGTGGATATGCAAATGAACACGAATCTTTTCCACATGACTCACGTGAACAGGAATACCGGTATCCGATTGCATGACCAGTTTATTGTTCAGAATCCAGAAAAGTTAGCTCGGGAATGGTCGTCGTGAAATCAGGGCAACACCCAAACTAATTGGTCGGAGGTTATGGGTGTGTTTCGAAGGCCAGGTGAGGGGTTGATTCATTGCCTCAAAACTTGCATAGATGAAAAGAGCATATTTCAATACCCCTAAATCCCAAATTTGTGGTTCGCAACTTGTGGTATCTTTGTGTTATCTGTATTGATAGGTTGGATATGATGATGTCACGAAGGGAACCAAGTGAATTAATTAAGATTACACAATAATAACTGATTTTTTTTATCCCTCCACGAGTGAAAAGTGCAAGTGATTTTTTTCTTCGAAGCCAATAGGTACTTGCATCTATATTTCCCAAAAAATATTATGAACTGTTTTCCATATCAGGTTCACATTTTTCGTGTGACAGAGTTTTGACAAAGTCAAATTTGCATCGGCTATACACTGAGCATGCATTTCCCTTTCCCTTGTGACATCGAAAAACATTGCTCAATACTAGATCTATCCTCACTTTTTCTTTATCTCTCTTTAGCCAAACATGACCAAAGAGATACACCATGTCGACTGTCGAGGACTTGGAATTTTTTTCAAATATGATAAGATGAGCCTATACGTATTACATTATATCTTGATACAAAAACATGTTATGCATTTTAGCAGCAACGCGTAACTAGTAATGCGCTCATTCAATTGGGAATAGCCAGGTGTATATTTTTTCATTGGCGCAGCTCGTAAACAAAACTATGGGGTTTGTGCAGCGCATAGTCATTCCTATACTCGATGGAAAAGCAGCCATACATGGAACTGACAGAAGCCCTGTATAAATCCGTTGCTTGAACAGTACCAAATTATTATACAGACAAGAACTAATGTATTTGCCGTAGGCCTATGACGTGTTATTAGTCACCGAACCCTTTCCATGATGACTGCTCGAGAGCATAAACACTGTTAACAACTTTGTTCGGGGCCTGCCTGGATTGATCAAACAAAGTTCGCCGATTCAACAGTGAACCAAATATTGAAGCAAAATAAAAGAACAAGCGTTATGGCGCAATGTCTGAATGGCGTACCAGGTCAGGTGTTGACTAGAATTACCAGGGTTACTCTAATATCAGACTGGGTGTACTCTACGATACCTGTTCCCACCAGTGTCGGTCTGGTATTCTTATTCCTTAGCTCATTCTTTGGCAGGATTGACAGATTCACTGCGTGATGAAGCCCATTGAACCTAAACGCGATGGACGTGTCATCCCAGGCAGCCAGATAACATAGAATACAATAAGCCGCGTGGTTTGTGTCAATTTTATGCTACGTATCTCATTGTACTTGATAGGTCGAAACTCTATTTATAGTTTCGATAAGTAGGCTATATCACACATCTAATTCCCAGTAGGTCGTGGATACATTTACTCGGGGACGCTCCAATAGTCAAACGGAATGCGTTTTGTACTTGTTGCAAATCCGATTTTGAAGGGGTCACAACGAACATCATCATATTGGCCAGTATACACACCATGCTGGAACACAACCTTGCCCTTGGTGCCCTTGTGGCCCGCTGTTGCATTGTCTACCATTTAAAGCAAAACCCGCCATGGGGTCTGATGTTTACTTAGGCTGGGTATTCCCACTTGGAAAATGCACGAAAGTACACTAGCAAGCTCATGAAATCAGAGGGGTGCTATTGCATATTTAGCAACTGAAGATTATGGCATGCCTACACTATATTGCTAACGTACTAGTCCCAAAGTGGACAGTTTTCACCCAGTGGCAATCTGTTCCAGTGAAGTGAAAACAGGCTAAATGCCTGACCATTGGTACTCCTGCTTTCTAGGGTCCAATTGAATATTACCATATACTCTCGAACGGTTATCCCCCGGATAACTCTCGTTATTTCAAGCATGTGTCTTCCAAGACGATAAGTACGGGGGGTTGGTTTTTACTTCTATTGATGTTCGTTACATAACACTTTGAAGCATTGAAGTGCATCTGCCAGTCAGACTGCCACTTGAAAAGTATGTCTAAAGCTTGCTGGAGAGCCCCAGAATATGGCTGTTAGAAGGTACCTTGTCGCAACTACCAATGAACCCCTATTGCATAGGAATACTCTACTTTGTAGACGAAAAGAAAAATAATTACGCCTATACAAACCGTCAACCTGATTCACCAAGAATCTCCCTTGATGACCTTGTATCAGTGTCCAACTCACACACATGGATACAAGTGGTACTGTGCTATGGTAGCTTGTAACCTGAAGAGGCGTTGATAAACAATATAATATTCAAGGAAAGGCTGACACCCATTGTGTGTTGTATATAATAAGGTGTCACCTTTTTAAGGAAGTTTGTTATACCATTGTAATATTTGGCAAGGTAGTAGCTGTAGAACTGTCAGCGGGTGGACATGACTGCTATCCCAGACTAGTGGGAATGAGGTCACCAGTACCATGCATGCACGACTTCCAAACAAACACAAATGCAGGTGGGCCAAAATATGATCAGTGTTTCCACAGTGAATTTTCACTTATCTCATATTATATCAGAGTAACAATGCCAGATTCGTCCAAACTCTGGCGTAGGGTTTTACATAAATTCAACCTGTGCTCCACTGCAACGCAAAAACTCGACGACAGTTATGATGCTCGGAGCTGTTCTGGAACCTACGACTTAGTTTAGTTTAGTTTAGTTTGAGCAGGGTCAGGAAGGTAAAAAATGTTTATATACGACCCCGAAGCACGAACCACGGGGCAGTAAACCAAGAAGCCAAAAGGCTTAGTGATTGCGTTAGTCTGTAATGGCCATAGCGATGGGGATCATGTGGAATTGAATTTATGGGGAACCCACAAACCACAACACAATAGTGTTTTGTCATTGCCTGCTCAGACCGAGCATTCTAGACTTACTCAACAATAATTTCATACTTGAAATGAAAGTTTTTCACCACCCCATAGAAAGGCTACATACCCAGCATACAAAGTATGCGTGGATACCGGAATATGTCCATCCCGGCCAGGAACATACTTCCCATCTCGGTGGGCAGGCTCCATCCGGTATTCTTGCAATCCAACATCCGTTGATGAACAAGAGTTGTTCTAGTGAGAGCGATGCAGTCCTCCCCTCTACAGTAATTCGTACAACATCCATCCGTGCTTTCAACGAGACTTGCGATTGACCTCTCCGGCCCCTTTATTATGCTGATTCGTACGTTTTTCGGGATGAGAGGCGATATTCACTGTCGAATTCTGCGATTTCAAGACTATTTAAAACAAATTTGGAATCTCGATACAAGCTTGCATTCTACATATATCGTGTACACAAGCATTTTGAGTTTCGCCCCTCCTGACCTTGAACGACCTTGACCTGCACCAGAAACAATATGGATCTTCCTCTCCATATATGTGACCTATGTACCACCTATACCTATTATTACCTATATACGTGTTTGCGTTCCACAGATATCGTGTACACAAGAAGTGTCACATACACACACACATACACACGAACACATCCATACACACACACAATTGCATGACCGCATAGATTCATTTTACCTTCGGCAAGGAATCAAAAATGAAGAAAAGTCAGTTCTCTTCTAAAATATCGGAACCTTTGCAGAGTGAAATATAAAGAACCTACCGTACTAGTATTTCATTCTCAACTATATGAGTTGTTCCTACTTCTTAGTACCACTTCAAAATATTTACACATTCCGTACGCTATAAATACATACAGCAGGAACGTCACAATGGTAACAATAGCATGACTCAATATACCTGGAATGAGGAAACTTCGGTATTCAAAGCAGTGTTTTCCGACTAACAATGTAACACTCCATTCCTATGACCCAGTGAGTTGTCGCACCTTGGTTCCAATACCCCATTGTGTTCAAGGCGCAGCTCAATAGCGGCGTCCAAAACACAGTTCAACCATGCATGTCAAAATATTCACTACCCTGGATAAAAACTGCACAGAAGTTAGTCGGGAAGAAACAAGTTACCGTGACACTTTATAACCAATCAATGTCAACGCAAAACAAAATTGAAAGAAGGTCTACAACTTTTCTACTCGGAAGGGGGATTAAATCCCCAAAAATAATATACCATCAGTTCAAAACATATGCCAGGGCAAGAGTAAATGGACGGACGCAATTGCTACGCAAATACCGACTATCCATTGTTAATTTGCTGGGGTTTTCGAGCAATAATCCAGTTTGACTATAAACTAGGCCCTGCCAAAATGAATTATGCCTCCGAAGAATAAACGTTTTCCTTTCGGCATTTTTGTTGACCTGGTTTAGGGTGGCAGGAAAATAAACCTCTGTTTTGTAAAGTGAAAATGGTACCATAATAAAATGGTATATACTTTGAAACAGTGCTCTTTTCGCCACAATGGCCAATATCTGGTCATATCTGTGATTTTTGAGAATACAACGAAGGCAGCAACAGGAAATTCAACAACCAGTGACCGGCCGTTTCATCTAACAAGTTCAGTTGTCGCCACTTCGAGTCACCTGGATCGCGAAGTTGATGGTATTCTTCCCAATCAGTACCCTAGGTCCCCAATGCTACAATTTAGGCTTTCAGTATTATAACCAAAATGAGCATATCAGTTCTGCGACAACAAATTTGGACAACAAATTCCTCGAAGGGCATAGCCATGCATGCTGTTCACATGAAATCGAAGATAGTCTAAGCATACACAACAACTCGCACTGAAATTTCCCACATTCCCTAAACGCTAGTTCGAATCCTCAAACCAATTTCCAATCATAACAATGAAGAACAACCAATATTCAAAGCGATGAGCTAACAATCTCATTGAGTGCTAATCAACAGATTGTTACGTTACTCAACAGCACGCAATACTCATGTTCATTAAGTTCACTATGTTTATGGTTAAGTGAATATTCGCGATGGCTAGTACTATGGACTAGTAAAAAGGGGATGGTATATTCGGCGTCTATATGGTATATTTGATTCGACCTAATAATAAAATAACGACATGTCCCTTTAACGTGACAACTCGCCCTACATTTAGGGAGAGAGACGATGACGACAGAGGAACACATCATCATGGACGAACTGCAATCAACTATAACAAGGTCATTTTGCAAATGATAATTGGTCAAGCAATTTGAGCGAAAGGGTGGTCGAGCGGTATCAGTGACGCTTGGCAGTACAATGGGTTCGGTCCGGGTACAATTCCCACAGTCACCCTCAGGCGTTTTTTTTATCCAGTGGTGGCTGTACTCACAATGACGACTGGCGGGATCTCGGTGTCCGGGCTCTGCTGTGGCGCAGTAGGCTTGGTAATAATGGGGGGTTGATGCCGGTTAGTTGCAATGAGTCTCGTCGGTCGGCTGTATGCAGTTACCGTGGTTGAACTCCGCAAATACAGAAACATGTAGCAAAAACTAAAAGCTTCCGCTCCTCCGGGATCTGAGAAAGTAGGAAAGTAGGATCCTGGAGTTCACTGGTCGTCCGTCGGATTGGGACGTGAAATAGCGGTCCCGGGAGCAGCTTGGGAATGGTACTGTACTGCCTCGATAACATATGAGCACTAGTCCAAAAGAGACGGCGAGTTATCGCCGGTGCTCATCAACGATCAACACGGCCAGTGGCTTCCTGAACCTGTAGCAATGAAAATCCTCTGGGCTACCACGATATACAGACCCAGGGAGGTCATTTATTTAATTTTCAAAATATGGAAGTCCTTCCGGTATCTCTGAATAGAAGGTTCCTGATGCGCTTACTGTCTCCAAGAGGATAATTATTATATTAATAAACAGCATGTTATAACACCCCTATAGTTGGAACATATATCCTAACTGACTGGTCTGGTAATTTTATGTTTGTGATACTTCAACCTGCTTTCTTTTTCGCATGAAATGTGTTTTCTCATTTTGTTCTTCATACATATTATGTAAAACTGTTGTCCCTTCTTGCTTTGAGTGGAGTACACTACTTCGTCAAGCCTATTCAGTGTACACCCACCCAAATCGCACGTGTTCCTATGCATATTCCGCGGTATTTCACAATCTCGTTGTTACAAGTAACAATCAAGGTATACCTAATATGTTCTCATTGCGATAAAACAATTAGATGAAACCAAATCAAATAGGCCAGCAGCTTTTGTGGACAAAGATTGTTCAATCGAAAGCACTGTTGCGTTTGTATGCTATGTGAAATCAAATTACCTGTAATGATTGCCAACGTTCAGACCAATTTTTGAGGAAAATAACCCACTTGTCTTATGTCAGTCGGCTTGTTTCGAAGATTGTTTCGAAGGGGACCACGCAGGCAGTGCATTTGTTCTGGTGACTATCATATTTATTTACAACTCGCATAATGGAGCGAACGTAATTAACATAGACCGTCCATCACAAATAATGTTTACACTTAATACAAGAAACCTTGATAGATGTCACGCAACCTTTTCCCCGTGAACGATCATTCTATAGCTGCTTAATAATTGATGTTATCGACTCTCGATCGCGTCTCCGTTGAAGTATATGCCTATCCTACTTGTTTCGTACTTTTAAATGCTAACAGTGCAACAACCTTTGTTAGTTACTCGGCAATTAAAGTTTTGAGCGAGAATTCTGTAAATACACATACCTGCTTGAAAATCACTTCTTGCATTTACGTAGGGGAGACCAGGGTCAATTAAGACTTTAGCCAACCACTCGGATCGTCCAGTCGTCTTTCGGACAGGCTGTGGTCGCGTCGAGAATAAAAGTGGAGGCCCCAAAAATATGAGAAAAAAATGGAAAGAAGGGAGGGGCGAGAAATGTGAGGAAAAAGTCGAACAAATTCAGTAAAAAAAAGTAAAATACAATACTGGATTCTCTGTCATCTTACATCAATTTTCATTGACTTGTGTTTTTCTTAAATATGTCTTCCTCCAGAATGGAAAATGTTAGATACAATCTAGTTATGGAGACAATATGGATGCAACTTAGATTACCTGAGAAATGGCGTTTCTGGCCATCTGGGGGGGGGGGGGGGCTGGACACCCGCAAA